>VMBQ01005323.1:0-67874 GCA_007657795.1 Dreissena rostriformis | reverse complement strand
GACGGATGGACAGACGGACGGCGGAGATAACCACAATATCCCCACTTTTTTTCAAAAAGCGTGGGGATAATAACACGCTTTTGTTAAATATATATACATGTATGTATGTGATAAATATATGTGGTTGTACAAAATAAGTTATGACAATTATTAAATTACCATTTCAAGTACTCTAGCACCAAGGGAGAAGGTGACATATAGAAGTTACTGTTGTCATCAATGTTGGTGATGGCCCCATGCACTTGTCCGGAGCATTATTCTTTGCCAATTAAAGCTATTAACATGAGACTTCATAGATAATCTCATGGTAGGGATGTTCATGGTATGTATTTGCTCACATTAAATATTAGCTATAATGTGACACATCTGGCTCTAGATTCATATTTATTTTTTTTCGAATGCAATCGTATACTATTTTTTTTATATAAACCATTGTATCATGTCATCGTTTTACAGTGCTATAACAACATCACTTACCAATCACAAATGACAAAAGTTGCAATTAAATAGTTTCACTATGTCACAAAAACATGTTGGAATGACAAATATGTTTAAAATAATTAGATATCAACATAAACATTGTCAACTATTAACATCCACTCATACTTCTAATATGATAAATATAGGATCTGACATGAGTTGTCATATCATACCATATTTTATTAAACGAGTTAAGGCATTTTGTTAGTAAGAGAGCCTTTGGCGAGCTTACTAACAAATTTCCTGGACGAGTTTAATCAAATATGGTATGATATGACAATGAGTGTCAGATCTTTTTTATCACATGCTTTTAAACTAAATAAAATACATCTTAATTGACCAAACAAATGCTGATAAATCTAAAAGTTGTTTAATATTGTGACGTCATTTCATGTTTCATGTAATTTCACACAAAAAAAGCCATGCGATTGGTTAGTTATTGATTATGTAGCCAATGAAAACGCTTAAAGTTGTATTACACATGTGTAATATAAAAAAATACGTAATGTCTGTATTACATTGAAAACAAGGTATAGCATGTGATCATTACATGTATGTATCAAATAGACATCACACGAGACAATGTCACCATGTAATATACAATTTAGGCAAAAGCATTATTATTACATATTAAAACCATAACTCTTCAGGAGTAAGTGTCCTTTATTTGTATTCATCTAATTATTATTAAAGGTAAACCTTCTTACAAGTATATAGCACATGGGGAGTATAAGTGCAAAGTACAAGAACAACCACTCTCTTATATTTTTATGGAGTAATTGCCCTTTGCTAATTAAAGGGGTTCAAATGAACCTTTATATAATGACAGATGGCTTTTCAAGAAAATGCCAAAAACCATTACACTCTTCAGTATTTGCAGAGTCAATGCCCTGTGTTTATTTTCGATATGGCAAGCATACATTTATAGGTTTTGAATGGATTAAAATAAATCTAAATATATTGACAGACAACATTGAGGTAGAAGAACTATAACTCATTATTTCTGCAGTTATTGCCCTTTGCTTTTCTGTGCAGAACATAACTGCTCACTTATTTTTGTGCAAAGCATAACTTGAAAAGTATTGAATGGATTCAAATGAAAGTTCATACATGTATCACAATAAATGGCTTTGGGAGGAAGTGCACAGAAAAAGCACCCTAATTCATTCTTCAATATCACCGAGTTATTCCTCTTTGTAAACTTCAATGTAAAATCATATATTCCTGTACAACTGAAGATTATAAGATAAAACTTTATAGATCTTCAGAGCACATTGTTGGTAAGAACAGATTGCAAAAACTGTAACTTTCTCTTGAGTGTTTTTTTTTCTCCGAGTAATCGCCCTTGGTATATTTCTTGTTACAAACTCAGTTGCATAGCGTTATTTTATTGTGCAGATCATAACTAAAAAAGAATTAAAGGGATTCATATCATACTTCATTTCATATGATGATTAAAGGCTTTGAGAGGATATGTGGAGTACAAGAACCAATACTCGTTGATGCTCAAGGAGTTATTGTCCTTTGTTTGATTTTCATTTGCCAAGCATAGTTAAACGTACAAAATTGATTGGAATGAAAATTCATGTATCAATGGAGCACACTGAAATTTCTGTTTTTCAATTAACAAATAAAACTTTCCCTAATCTTGAAGGTTAATACCAAACTTTCAGGTCAAAACAATACCTCAGGGGCATCACTTGTTTATACATGTATGTTAAAAATTTAGTTCGCTAACAAATCTTTTGATGCTTATAAAAAATGTTGTTGAGCCCAGAGGGGTAGGCATGAAGTGTGGCAAAATGGATCAGGGAAAAACAGTGAAGTTTATCTCGACATTTCCTAGTGTTTGCACATAAAAGAACAATTAAAAACCAAATGTGAGTAAAGGACAATTTTATTACAAATACTTCGTAATTTATTTACACTTTGAGTACAAAAAGAGGATATATTACAGATGTAAGAAATGTGTATTTACACTTAAAATACAAGCACTTACTATTATTCATATACAAGTCTTATAGAATTGTTTGAAAATAAAATGTGGACAAGGGCGAATGATGGTACAGCATGTTTGGAATGTTTTGCACACAAAAGCTGCTTTGTTTCAAGACATATGTGTTTACTAGAAGTATATGTATACACAATCCATACTACATTACTACTGCCTCAAAATAAAACATTTTTATTTAATTGATAATTAATCAATATGGAAGTATGAAAATTAAATGACTTTGCTTCATATGATGGTAAGACATTTAATGTTTCACCAAAATTATTTTAAAATACCAAAAATAAACAAAATATACAGATTTGTAGACTTATATATACTTGAAATGCATGCATGGAATCAGACTTGTTTTCATGGAGTACAAACATAAATTGAATAATTTAAACTAAGTGCCTTACATAAGCTACATGTAACTCTCAGAAGAAATTATACATAAACTTCAAAAGTTTTTTAAAATTTAGTTTATCGGTAACCATGCTATCAAGTGAATTTGATGTAGAAAACTTGCTTTTCAGAGTACATACTGATTGAATATACTGTATTTACATGATGTACACGACTTACATGAGCTTAATTGTGATATTTATGTACAATGATGTAAACATTCATCAAAATTCGCTGCAAGGCCATGTACCATTAGCCATAATTCCTTATTGCCCCCCCTCCCCCCAAAATACAATAAGCCTAAAAAAAAGAGCATGCCATTTTGACATTGATCTGTCTATAGATTGTGCTTATTTGTACCAATTATTTATGATGGAACATTCCACTTAAAATAACTGAGCATGCCTTTCTAAGATTTATCAGTTCAGCATATGGCCTTGTGCAGCTTATTTAGTTTGACCAATGCACTGATGACTGAATTTTTCAAACACTTTTTCAAATCTAGCACACTGGCTTCATGTCTGCGTAAAAGTCAACATTCATCCAAATAAGCAGTAAGTTCAAGTAACCCATCGTTATATTACTACTTTAGAGGGAAAAAATAATTCAAGATGTTATCCATTTTTCTTGAAACAGATTTTGTGGCTTATGGGTTAGAGCAGCTATTTCGACTAACACAATTATTATGACATATTTCATCTCTTCAATTCTTCCATAAACAGACTAAGTTTCGCTCATGTTTTTTTTCGAAAAATTCAATGGAATTTGTCAACAGTCAACTTTGTCAATCGTTAATATCCAGACTTTGTGTCAGCACTGGAGGCCTTGAGAAACACGAGCGACGCAAACAGGTTGAAGAAGGCTGAGATGCAGGCGAGCCCGTACGACCAGGAGAGGTAGTTCTGGTCCGGGCGGGGCATCCAGCCTCGATCCTCCTTCTTAGACCCCATCACGATCAGAGCCACAAGCGTAAAAATGGCTGAAAAGATATCATATGTTTGTAATTGTCTTCATAAAATATTCTCCTTGAAAATCCCTCTACAACTAACTAATTAACAAAATAATCAGATATTTTTTATCCCCCATGATGATCAGGGCCACAAGCGTAAAAATAGCTGAAAAGATATGTTTTGAATTATGTCTTAAAATTACACTTATTATTATACAAAAAGGGCAAAATATTATTATTGAAAATCCATTTACAACTAGAAAATAAAAATATGTTCAGATATTATTTTTTTTGGTAACAGTAGCATGAAAAAAGAACTTTATATAATGGCTAAATTATGCTTTATGTTTTAGTATACTTTAGCAATCCTCCAATGCTTGTCTTCTAATTAATAAACAACATTGTTAATGTTATATAAACTCTTATAACTAAATACAAGTATGCCCAATTCTCTGCCTTTCCAGTGAAGATACTCACTTTCTCACACCACGAACAATTCTATTTTCAACATTAAGGTTTGTATTACCAGCTTTAGAGAATATTTATCTACAATTTACACCAAGATTTGGGTGCATAATTTCTCGTGCTATTTTTCTATAAGTCCCTGCTTAGTCCGAAATAGGACCAATACTGTTTCTACCCAAGAAATTGACTCCAGAGCGGTTCAATGAGAATTTGACTTTCAATGCAATTGCGCTTAAATAAAAAGGTTTTACTGTTAAGTAGGACCACTTACTGCACACTGAACAGAAAATGGTCGCTCTCTTGTAGATCATGTGATAACTTTAAAAAATAAGTTGTGTCTACGGTTATGAAATAGTGAACAACTGAAATTGCCTTCAGAGCTTTGATTCAACACTTCACTGCTTAGCGCATGATGGGACAACTTACTGCATACTGCACAGATAATGGCCGCTCCCTTGTAGATCATGCTCTTGAGGTTCATGGACAGGCAGCGCCAGTAGGCCAGGGTGGTTATGAGGCAGGTCACCAACATGAACAGCAGAGATATGCTGATCAGGACCTGGCACACTATGAACCACGCTGAAAACAGTAATTTTATTTTATAATTAAAAAAATATATAGGCCGTTTTGAACCCACTGCTGATTTTTTTATTTATTTGATAAAGTGAATAAAGGTATTTGATCAAAGACCTATCAATATTATACAAAGATAAGCGTTGATAGGTCTTTGATTTGATTAAGTCTCAAGTTTTTGAGACAAAATCACCACTCAACGTTTTCATTGTGAAAACTATAAATTTATACGAAAAACACTGAGCGCACTATAAAAACCTTATTTAAAAGGTCGTTTGGTATCAATAAATGTGTTCCATTTGACAATAATACATTCTGAAAAGAAATTCTAAAGTAAATGAGTGGCTGACTAAGTCATTTCCGGTTTTTGAAGAAGTGTCATTTTACAGGTAAACAACAACACACAGGTGTCACATTCAATATTGAAAACTTAAAGTGACATAAGCAATCAATCATAAAGATAAGTAATAACAATTCTCAAAGGAGGATTACTTACGTGGTGAAAGCCATTCCCAAAGCGATCTGTACTGACTCGAGAAGATGTACCAACAACCGAGGAAGCGTTTTCCGTTGTAGTCTTTCCAAAACGTGTAATCATTGAAACAGAATTCCCACAGTCCACATTTCACAAAGGGGTTGTGTGCTTTATCGAAACTTTCCACCCAGTATGGACTGGCAAAGGCTATCACCATACAAAATATGGCGAAGCACAAACAAAACATAGCAACAGTCCCTTGCTCCATTTTGAAAAATGTCCGACGCTCACCTGTTATTATTATTGGATTTTACAGGTAATCACTTCGGCTCGCTTCGGTTTGCATGGAATTTAAGGAACACATTAAAGGTGTGCCGAACACTGTCAACAATTTCAGAAGAGTTCATTTTCTGTAGGTGTTATAGTTTTCTCCCGTTCGCATAAATTATTTTCAGTATGATCTTTAATATAGANTATATATATATATATATATATATATATATATATATATATATTCACACATATGGCCAATTACGGGGTCTCTGATTTAGACATAGAATATGGGGTTCCCACTTCAAATACATTTAGCTCAATACCCTTTTTTATCGGATATACACACGAATTAAGGTATATATGGGTACCTAATATATTATTATATATAAATACGTCATTTATTTAACGTCTTATACAAGATAATATATAGCGAACTTATTTGTGAGGTATATATAATTTCAATTTAAGACCTGATTGTGGTTTTCGATTTAAGACCTAGTTGTGGGATTTGATTGCATTACCTCCCCTACACCCCCCTCATAGTAATTAAAGTGGCCTAAATCGCGGGGTTCTATATAGACCCCGTTTTTTATATTGACCCCGTATATATATATAGATATATAGATATATATATATATATAGATATATATATATATATAGATATATATATATAAGGACCAAAAAAAAATCAAGTACCTGTGCGTTAAACATAAGTTTGTTCCCATTAGTAATGATTTAAGACTATTTACTCATATACAAATTAACACAAATGGTCATTTACGCTTAATTGGTTGTTTTCGGCTGAGGTACAACTTAAAAGTACCCCAGGTATTCTTAAGTATTAATACAATATACCACGGATACGGAAAATTCGCTTAAAGGCACCTGGCCATACTCAGGGATACTTTTTAGTATATTTTCTGCATCCTGTGTAGTTTGTTGTATACTTGAGAGTACCCGGTACTACTTTTAAATAGTACCTGAGCCGACCATAACCAATCATCATGTCGTCAGGTACTACTTAAAAGTACCCTGTCTACTCTCAAGTATACTTCTGTGTACCCCAGGTAAGGAAAATATGCTTAAAGGCAACTGGCGGTACTCCAGATTACTTTTTGGTATATTCCCGTATCCCGGGTATACTTTGAAGTATAATTAAATAGTATTAATTGGGGGTAATTTTAAGAAGTAAGTGAGCCAACAATGACCAATTGAGCTACAGTAAACATTATCTGGCAGTGAAATTACCTTTTATTGATGTTAAACATTAGTTTGTACCCATTAGTAATAATTTAAGACTATAAACTCATATTCAACGTTACACAAAAATGATCATTTACAACAATTATTATGTTTTAAATTAAGCAGTTATAAAACCTATATAATTATATGTCAAAGCTAATGAATCAACTGGTCTATAAAAGCTAATATTCGGCTAAATTTTCTTCATGAGTAACATCGAAGGTTGACATTATAAATTATAATTAACAGTTTAACACTCTATTTATATTTTAAACTTAATATCTGAGACTGCCTATTTGTTTTTATGAACTCTTTCCTTTTTTTTCAGACTTGGACTCTGGGAAATCTGTTTCCAGGGATATAATGACATAAGGGATGGCCTAGGGAGAGTCTATAATGGCTGCTATTGGGTATTTGCTAGAGAATACGATGTCATCAGGAAATATCTTATACCCTGTAAGTGACAAACATCAAACCATCCATACTCATACACCTTTCTACAAATCCTTATAAAACAGTTGTAACATAAGTGAAACACAGGATTTACAAGAAGATGCAAAGCTGTGTTTATTCCATAGTATTTGTAATAAATATAAATGCCCTTTCCACCAAAAAAATTATATCATAGACTTGTTTAACCTGTACAGAGCTGCTAAAGGTATTATGCAGGATGTAATATAAAAATGTAGCATTATGTACTTTCTATTTAGGCTGGTTCTATTTTCACTGCTCCTTCTGTTGAAGCGAAATGAATCAGCAAATTTCCTCATTTATTATACCTTGCCAAAAGGGGTAGGGATATAGAAATGGTTAATGTCTGTGTGTGTGCAGGGCTTCAGTCCATAACATTCTTTTGTGCGAAACTCCTAGATATTTCATGCATTTCTTTTAAACGTTGACAGAATAAAAATCTTAAAGTGTTACAGCTTATATTGTCAAAGTTAAGCAATTAAGTTTTTATGCCCCCTTTAAAAAAAAGGGGGGTATATTGTTTTTGACCTTAACCTAGGTTAAAGTTTTGTCATAACTTTTGCAATATTGATCATAGCAACTTGATATTTGGCATGCATGTGTATCACATGGAGCTGCACATTTTGAGTGGTGAAAGGTCAGTGTCATCCTTCAAGGTTAAAGGTAGAAAAAAAATAAAAAATAAAAAAATGTCAAAGCGGGGCAATAGGGGGCATTGTGTTTCTGACAAACACATCTCTTGTTTTTTTAAGAAATTATTGTCCCTTATTAAAAATTACACTTTAAAGCTTCTGTGCACAATTCCTCTAATATTTTGCATGCTATTTTTGTCAAACAATAGCAGAATAATTATCTCCAAGTGCTTCAGCGCATATTGTCTAGGTTTCATGATAGTTTAGCGAGATATATTTAAACAAGTATCTGTTATTGTCTTTTATTTAAAAAAACATAATAAACGGGCCTAAGACCTGGAGCCTAGTGATTGTTTTTTTTCTTGAAAATTAAGTTACAAATTCTTACTGTACCCTTGCAACAACAAAGCACCGGTGGGGAGGGATACACCTCCTTGTTAATCCACAGATATTTTCTAAACATGGCCCCTGGTACTATTTCAGCATGTTTTGCCACTGCCTAAGCTCTATAGATACCATCAATCTTGAATATTGTCAAGGTTTTGCGATTGAGTTATATTTTAAGGAGTGTTACATTTAATTACAAATTAAAGCTTCCGTGCGCAACTCCTGTGATATCAGTTTTTCATTTTTCTGTTAATAATTAAGTGGCAAATTCTTAACTGTACATATCCTGTGGTACTATTTCAGCCTGGTTTGCCACAGCCCAAGCCCTAGAGACCCTCAATCTGGTGATAGGACTGCTGTGTGTCCTGTTTGGACTGCTGGTTCTTATCAAATGTCTGGCATCCTCCGCTCAGAAGTACACAGTTCTGTCTCTTGCTGTCGGCTACCTGATTATTGGTGAGAGCTTGGATACAATAATGTTTCTTTTGTTTTTAATTGTTGGTTAAAACCTGTTTATTTAAGCTGGATTGCATCGAAAATCTAAGGCTTATTGTAAAGCTCTCAAGTCCTTTTCCTGGGTAGAACCAGTACTTGGTCTCTTTGTTTGGGAAATTTAAAGAACGCTCTCACAGTGGGGATCAAACCCGTGACCTTAAGGTCGCTTGGCGGACACCATAACCACTACGCCATAGCGACCTTTAAGAGCTTGGATACAATAAAATTTGATTTGTTCTTATTCAGTGAATGTTGTATATTTTGTACTTATGCTGAACTTGTACATTATTTGTGTCAAGATTTTTTATTTTTTTTTCTGTTTGGTTAGTATGCCTCCATTTTCAGAGGGGTGGGGATATATAGATTTGCAATATGTCCTTAAAAAACAAAAACAAGAAACAAGAAACAAAACAGCCCATTTTTAGACTGACTACATGTAACTTTGCTGTTGACAATGTTAACCTAGCAAGAGCACTCTACTAGTGATAAAAAAGATTTTGTCAAACAAAAATGAATTGTTGGTCCATTATCATGATCAAATTTAACATCAGTTTTGGTTTAATAGTTTATGATAATGAGTTATTTACAAGCTAGTTATTTTAAACACTTTCTCATGGATAGGTATGTCCTTTTTTAACCCTTTGCATGCTGGGAAATTTGTCGTCTGCTAAAATATCTTCTGCTGAATTTCTAAAATTAGCATTTTCTTCCATTTTTTTTCAAAGAATAATATCAGAATAGCAAACAGTTTGGATCCTGATGAGACGCCACGTTCTGTGTCGTCTCATCTGGATCCAAACTGTTTGCAAAGGCCTTCCAACTTCGGTTCCAGCACTGAAAGAGTTAAGGAAATCTAATGTGAATTAAATCTGCTGCAGTTGAAAAATGCTGTGGTTCATAATGCTGTGCAGTCTGTATAAGCTGATTCAAGACAACTCTTGTTTCATTTCTAGGTGTAATGTCAGCGATCCTGTGCACATTTTTTGGAATAAATGCGGACACGGACAGATCCTGGTTGAAACAGCCCCAGTTTCGCCGTCTAGCCTGGTCGTTCTACGTAGCAGTAATTGGAGGAATTATTGCCTTCTTTTCTTCCATGTGCTACTTTGTTTACTACATGAAAATACGAAGAGGGGGCGAAACGTCCACGGCATATCGCGCATACGAAATGCGAAATTACAGACAGAATAATCGAGCAGCAAGTAGTCAGCGATTTTATAAATAAAATTCCTGCTAGAGCGTGTTGTTACAATTAGCACCATATATTGTATTGTGAAATAATGTTGTTGAAGCTACATGGAGCAGAGGCATGACTGTTTTCACCTTTTTTGGGATGGCACTCTTTTTCATTATTTTTGGGGAAAGAAGGCTGGTAATTTGGGATGATATAGGGGGGGGGGGCAGTTATTTACAGCAGTGGAATGAAAAATCTGGGTTAAATCAGTTTCAGGGGAAAAAAACATAAATGTATTGTTAGGGACATTACTGTAGAAGGAAAAAAAGCTTTGTCAGTGGTCTGGAACCATAAGACTTTATACAGACACACACACATTAATTAGCATATGTTTGTATATAGACATGAATAGCATATTTTATACGTTTCATGTACATCTACTTTGATTTATTGTTTTTTATGCCCCCAGTAGGGTGGCATATAGCAGTTGAACTGTCAGTGTGTGCGTCCTTCTGAAAACTTTAACATTGGCCATAACTTTTGCAATATTGAAGATAGCAACTTGATATTTGGCATGCATGTGTATCTCATGGAGCTGCACATTTTGAGTGGTGAAAGGTCAAGGTTATCCTTCAAGGTCAAAGGTCAAAAAACAAAATCCAAGGGAAGTAACAAGCTTTAAAGGGAGATAACTTCTATACCTGCCAAATGATAAATAGAAATTTAATTTCAAAGCGGCGCAGTAGGGGGCATTGTGTTTCTGACAAATACATCTCTTGTTTTTTCTATGATGATACTCATTGATATTTCCAAGGAAGACAAATAACAAAAACTGTCATTGTATCACTACCCAATAAACACACAAAAGATATCCCAATCCATTGTCTTTGTGAGTTGAATATAATTGTTTGAATTTTACAAGTATTTGTCAGATCCTGTAAGAATTTAAGTTGTTTTCATGTTATATTTTTTTATCAGCCAATAAACAACTCCTTGAGGTTCTGATCTGTGAATAATTATCCACTTAGTTGAACACCTTTATGGTTACATTCATACATAACAGACTTCCAAATAAAATTGAACATTGTTTATTGATAGATAGACAACAGTAAATAAAACATCTTTTCTTATTGGTACATGTTCACAGATTGAAGAATTGGCCATTTTTCAAAATGTTGTCAAAATCATATTCGCACACAGAAACTGGTCTTAAGTGGAACAATTTAAGACACATCATTGTGTGACTTACAGTTTATTTGGCAATCTTTGAAGGCGCAGTCAGATTTCTGTTTCCAACTTTATACTTTTCATAGGCTTTGTCAACCTATTTCGGAAGAGTCGAATCAATGGCAGTTTTTTCATAGTTTTGCATTTGGTTGAAGAAGTTTACATGTTAATCAATTTATTTGTCAATATATGTATGTTGAGAAGTTTAATTTGTATTGTGAAAATGGCTTTGCAAACATTTGTTAGTTTCTACACATGTTTCCTTTCTGTTAGAAATATTTTTATGCCCCCAGTAGGGTGGCATATAGTGATCGGACTGTCCGTCCGTCTGTCCTTCCGTCACACTTTGCGTTTAGGTTTCGAAAAATGCTCATAACTTCTATGTCCCTTGAGATATAACCTTCATATTTGGTATGCATGTGTATGTGGACAAGGCCATTCCATACGCTCACAAATTTTGACCCCTGTGACCTTGACCTTGAAGTAAGGGTCTGCATTTAGGTTTTAAAATCTGAGTTTAGGTTTCGAAAAATGCTCATAACTTCTATGTCCCTTGAGATATACCTTCATATTTGGTATGCATGTGTATATGGACAAGGCCTTTCCATGCCCACAACAATTTGGACCCCTGTGACCTTGACCTTGGAGTAAGGGTCTGCGTTTAGGTTTCAAAATCTGAGTTTAGGTTTTGAAAAATGGTCATAACTTTTGCAATATTGATCATTGCAACTTGATATTTGGCATTCATGTGTATCTCATGGAGCTGCACATTTTAAGTGGTAAAAGGTCATGGTCATGATCATCCTTCAAGGTCAGAGGTAAAAAAAAAATAAATCAAAGCGGCGCATTAGGGGGCATTGTGTTTCTGACGATCACATCTCTTGTTTTTTTAATTTAAATACCTAGGAGTGCAAACATCATTTTTAAATGCCATTAGGAACACTTGTGAACAACACAATATTTTGTTCATAAGGAATGATCTGTTATAATAATACCATTATCTTGATGTAAATGAGAACAATTTTGATGAGTGATTTAACATCGCTGTTTTTAAATGTACTTTATTTCTGTAAAAATGTATATTATGTGCTAACTTCGTGTTTTGAGTGGTTGTAAAAGGCAAAAATTATGTGTTTTTTATGCCCCCGAAGGTGGGCATACAGTGATCGCACTGTCCGTCCATCTGTCTGTCTGTCCGTCTGAAATTCTGTCACACTATGCGTTTAGGTTTCGAAAAATGTGGAAAAATACTTTGCGTTTAGGTTTACAAAAATGTGGTAAAGGGGGGCATATGTCATCCTATGGTGACAAGCCTTGTTTTATACTGTTTTCCATTTTATCACATACATTTTTTTAATGAATATCATTTCAAGTCTAAACCATATAGATATCTAATAATTAAAAAATTAATACAAAGTATATTTTTGATAATATTTTACCACTTCCTATTTTTTTGAATGTGTATTTTTCCTCAAATTCAAAATAAAATTCACAGAATTCGCTAAAAATCAAAGTTGCTTGTTTCATCAAATTATTTGTTCAACAAACTTAACCATGTACATAAATAGAGTATGGAATTCAATAATAAATGAAAAATACAATTATTATTCATTTTAGATTTTTTCCAGCAATATTACAAGCACATAGCATCAAGGTACAGGACACTTACTGACTTGGCAAATTAATATTGGTGTTGGCATTGAAACACCAAATATAAGTAATGTGAAAAAACTCTAACAAAGTCAAACAATTGATTTTTTTCCCAATTAATTGTTCTTTCTTCATTATATATTGCTTATGATTGCATTCTGTGCAGAATAATAACAGTTTTAAGTTTTGAGTAACAAATAAATTGATGAAATAAGAAACTTTTTATTCCTTGCGATTTCTTTTTTAATTTAAGGTTTATCTCCCTTAAACTCCAATAAATAAAGTGATGGTCAGTTTTATACCATGACAAATACTTGATTGTGAAGGTGAGCAATTCACTCAT
Source organism: Dreissena rostriformis (assembly GCA_007657795.1). Classification (NCBI taxonomy): domain Eukaryota; kingdom Metazoa; phylum Mollusca; class Bivalvia; order Myida; family Dreissenidae; genus Dreissena; species Dreissena rostriformis. The sequence goes on along the minus strand of VMBQ01005323.1, from coordinate 54,643 downwards.
TACAACATGGAAGTTCTTAAACATACCACTTCATATTATTATTAAGAATTGTTGGACAATTTAGTCCGTGGTGCATTATAACTTTTGCCAAGAGTATTTAATTATTATAAAAGTGTCAAATGTGCACTGAAACAGCTCTCTGTTGTATTGCATTTTAATTGTATATAATGTATATCTGTATAATCTATTGTACATTTTGCACTCCATTTAATATTTGTATTTTCTGTACAGTTTGTGGTTGGTTTATTGTGTGCAACTATCCAGGGATAACACGTAATATGTTGTCATCTGATTGTTATTCATTAACGTTCATTATTCTGTGACTTTATTAAAGTATGTAAAATATATGTAAATAACATTTTTTATGTCTTTTAACACAACATTCCGATAATATTATTATAAAGTCCAATATTTTATTTTGTTTTTTACTTTATTGGTGATAACTACAACATTAAATGTATCAGTTCTGCACATAATTTTTCAACGGTTTATTTCTGAATATGATCAGAATACAATTATCGTTGTTAATGTCTCATTTACTTTTAGCGACTTTAAATCAAAACTATCCGGTACTGATTGAAAATAAACCATTTTTATATGAATGTTTTTAGCATTTCTCTCTATAAGTTAAAATGAGTATAAGTGAATAGATCAATTTAAGAATGGGTACCGTGCAAATAAAAAATCATCAACGTTACCATGCACTTAAAAATTCTGGAGTTATTGTCTTTTGTTAATGTTTCATTCAATAGTGGCGTCAACCTTATGTCTTGAGGACACTTACGTTAGAACTTATTATGACGTCTTAATGAATATTCTACCATAGGTATCTTAAATTGAGAGCTGGCTACAGAATACATAAGGGGTGAATGGGGTCGTCGTCAATTGTACCGTTATAACTTATAAAATAGAAACAGTTTCCATTCAATTACTGGCAGAATGCATTAAGCTTCTGCAATTAAACGTCATATATATAAATCTAATGATAAAGCTATACCAATAGCTTACTTGGGCTGGTACAGGGGTGAGGGTGGGGTTAGGGTTAATGTGATTGTCGGTCGAAAACAAATCGAGGTATTGTACTGAATCTGAAAGTCTGTGCGGGCTAGGTCACCATTACAAAAAAGAGAAAAAACTTGCGCTAAATAACGAAATGATGTACTAGGCTACTTTAATACAACTTACCCATAGTAACCTTAAACCTTAAATCGATACCTCGTTTTTGATTATATATGGGATTGGTGTAACCTATTCGATCTCGAGTAAAAGAGCGGATTCCAAAAGTTGACCCGCACGTCCGTCCGGACAATTAATACTAAAACTTTTTACGAAATTCAGGTCGCTGTTGCGTAGTTGTTATGGTGTCTGCATAGCGTTCGGGTGGTCACGAGTTCGATCCCCATTGTGGGAGGATTCTTGAGATCTCCACCAAAGACACCAAGTACTGGTTCTACCCAGGAAACAGACTTGAGAGCGTTCAATAAGCCTTAGACTTTTGTGGCAAACGAGCTAAAATAAATAGGTTTTCACTTAAAACATAAAAGTGAAATTGTTGCTCCACCCCTTCTTCAAACATGCTATCTTTCGGGTCCCTTTTCACTCCTGCAACATAGCTCCAGTCATACTTAGCATGTACATTATATGAAATGTAACCCTATGCAGATTTGACTGAGTTACAAGGGAGATGCCTGCAGTAGATATGTATCGAATGCATCGAGAATTTCCCGTTCGGCCAACGACCCCAGACGACTTGTAAGACGCTCAATCCCAACCCACAAACTCGTTTGTCGCAGGCGACGTTAAACCGAGGTGCAGTTGCTAGGTGGTTTACACCGGGCACTAAAAGACGCAGGGTCGTTTCAGTTACGCGACGTCTCCTGTATCTCGCAAAATGCTCTGTAACACAACTAGCAGGTGTTCTGTGGGCAATTGCCATATGTGAAATTCCTGGTGCCCTCGATGACAATCAACAACACACATTTTAGTTGGATGACGGGTGTTAGTTCGAGATACAGGAAACGACCCTGTGTCTTTTAGTGCCCGATGAGAAGCTCCTAGTACATGTCACCTCGGTTTTTCGTCTCATTCGCAGGACAAAATATTAAAAGACTTGGTTGATTGAACCTATAAACCCTTTGTTCTGGAGCAAGTATGTCACCATAAGATGACGGATCCGCTCTTAGCAAGGGAGGCTTATGTGATAAGCGTATTTTGTTCACCCGCCAAAAGTGACCTCCCCTGAATTGTGGCAAATGTACGGTTTGACTAAGTGATATTATTAGTAGCTATAATTATCCGCTAAGCGGCGCTGAAATTTTCCTATATCTCCTTTTTTTAAATATAAAAATGTTAGGATATAAGAATCAGGATATACACACCAAAACAAATAGGGTAATATGGGCGAAAAGGGCACGTGCAGCTATAAAGCCGGAACAATCCTTCCGTTCTCTTCTCATTGTATCGTTGTGCATTGTAAGCCGTAAACATATATTGTATTTATGCTACAAGCTCAAGATACACTCGATTTAAAATAAATATGTTTAAACTAATAACGGTGCCGTCACGCTTTTCACGCATTCCTGTACCTAGCTCATGCAGGTATGGTCACGTCGACACGATTTACTTCAACGGCACCGCCTAACAGACTTAAGAAGATTGACTAATCGGGGATAAAAGTCGGACAGGTACACGTCGAACCTGGGCAGGTGATAAAATATATGGGGAGATACACTGATCTCAAAGACCAGCGATTCATCCCGGGGGATCAATAAAATACCCCAAAATCAATTACTAATCTTACAGTTCTATCCATATTACCAATATATGTTCAATAATTGTGACATCAAATGGATGGCTCGTAAAACGTAGTAGATGTAGTTATATTAAGAATGCGCTTCTTTCTCATGCATTATGTAGTTGAAAAAAAAAATTAGCGTTAATTAAGTGAGAAAAACCATTCAGGTATTTATTAGTATTTTTATTATATAACATCTTCGCTCTACTACATGCAAATGTTGTACAATGTTTAAGCATGCTATTGTTAAGCATTGATTACCACTCGATAATATGCTTGCATGTTATACACACGCCATTGTCATGCAAGGATTGTAACATCTATGTGTCAGGGGTCGGAGGCCTATATCACAAATAAACAGAACTAGAACTATTAGTGTTTATGTATGTTTTGAAGACCTGATGGAAATACGAAGCAATCCACGATGTATATTATATGCAATCCAATATTAGTTGTATACGTAAAATTTCTTCAAAATACGGGTATTGGAATAGTATCCAATGTGAGACAATACTGGAATATGGTGCAATACTAGGCTGGAGTAACAAGTAAGTAGTAATAAAAAATGAGAATATAGTACCAATTTGACAAACAATAAGGTCTATCTTTTGGAATTGTGAGCCGTATATTCATTTTCATATCAAGACAGATATATATTGTGTTATGTTCGTAATTAACTGCGAATGGCCCAATACGATATTACAAATGTATTTATATTGTTCTAAAGTAATACTATCCTTAATGTTATTTTGATGTGGATGATATTAACACAGAACATTTCTTGAGCAAAAACTACAATACACTGTATTCATTTAAGCTTACATAAATGGTAAATACAGAAGCAAAAACAATCTGACAAACTATAGAGAGTTTAAGAATTGGGAAAATGACAAAATATATTGGGTAACCTGAAGTTAAAATATGTTTACGCTTTATCGTTGAGTCCATCGTAATTTATCCATTACAATCAGGAAAAAAAAACATTAAGACATTGCCATGAGTTTATTAGTACATTTATTAAAATATCGCGGTGTATTAAATAATGTGAGCATTACACAATGTAAAACAAGTAAGCTTGAAACGTACGTGGTTCTTTCAGAATTAACTATGAAATTGTATGTACTTTATATGTAAACGATCTAAATATAAAAATTATATAATCTTATGCAATATGGTGCGGTATTTTTCTCATGTGTGATTTATTATATACACTATGAATATAAAATATTGATTAAAAAAACTTGCTAAAACTACGAATTCGCTATAACGGTAAAGACAAAAGCGCACTGTATAAATAGAAGGTTTCTATGTTCATTATATACATTTAAATCTCGCCAAGGTTGTCAGTGTGTTGTGAAGATAAGGTCGCCGTTGCGTAGTGGATATGGTGTTCGCATAGCGACCGGGAGGTCACGGATTTGATCCCCACCCACTGTGGGAGCATTCTTTAGATCCCCCATAGACACCAAGTACTGGTTCTAGTCCCAGTAAACGGACTCGAAAGCGTTTCAAATAATCCTAAGGCTTTCGATGCAATCGTGCTTAAATAAATAGGTTTAAACTAAGATTCCGTTCCTTCTGGATAATCCGCATTACCGCGGATTACAAAGGGCGCGTTGCGATCAGGTTGCCATCGCCAGGCTTTCCATAGAGGCGCCCAAGCGGTTCACATATTCTTAATTAATCTTTTATGAAGTATTATAAGCCGATTAAGAATAGAAACAAGAACTGGCCATCTTAACAATAATTCAAGTAGTTTAACAAGCTCTTCAAGTACTTGATTGGGGATATGTTACTGAAAGTTATATACATTATGCTTAGAGATATGTTCCGAAAAGTAAATTCGTGGTATTTCATAAAGATGCTTCGGGCTAGGTTCCTAAAAGAAGATTTGTGGTATTTCGGTCTTTAGTAGACACTTCTATGTAAAAAGCCATTACGCCACATCCCTCCATGTCCACAAGACATATTTTTTTTTCGTTTGTTCCGCTGTTCATGACGTTTCGTGTTCTCGCGATGTAAGCACTCTTCTAACTCGAACTTCTTAAATATACGAAAGCCCTCTGCGGTTTATTGTTCCTTAGGTCAACAGAAACATTTGATTTAATCTCGTTTGAATCATCGTTGAAACCTTACACGTGCTGAGCATGATCTATGCAAATTGAGGAATCGTATCGAGCAACTGGCCCTTTAAGCAATTAATTACTTCAATGCCTTGCTTAAGTACATAAAATGACATTCAAAGAATAACTGGCCTATTTTAATTGCGCCGCAATCCATAAAAAACAGTATTTTTAATAGCAATTAACCTGAGCATAACCGTGGCTGTGTGCAAAGCTGCGGTAATAAGACAATACATTTAATAAGAAAAACATGTTTTATTTCAAATAATTTTTAATTGAAAGCTACGTTTTGTTATGAATTGTCCCTCCCTGCTGCAATCGTACTAATAATTATTTAGAGTTCACGAATGCACATGTACACTTACCGTTAATTTGATATTGTACTCTTTCCATTTTCGAAAGGGATACAAAATGACGCGTGTCTTTGCATCATTCATCGAACTGTTTAACGTCCAACATATTATTTCTAAGTCGTAGGCTATACTATATAATATAAAATGTTTATAACCGCACTTCTAACTCAAAATGGACTTACATGGCTTCGTATTAATCACAAAAGATTTATACAAGGTTCTTAATACATTTTAAAGCAACACCACTCTACAAACAACAGAAATCAAGTGTAGAAAATGGCACATTTTTAACATTGCGAATGTCAATGACATAATGTTATGTTATATGGCTTTAGTATTTAAATCATAACATAAATATGAGACAATTGTACAATTGTAAACGATTGTTTTAACCGTTCCGTCAAACATGTTATTTATTGCAAATATTTATGATTGACGTAATAAAGTATTTAAAGTTTGTATATGTAGAAAACGAAAACATATTTTATGGTATAAACGGATCGTCCCATAATAATTTTAAATACCCACATTTCGGCAACAACAACAAAAATCAGATTATCTTATTTACTGGATTTAAGTGATTACCATTACGCTTTTGTTTGTCTGATCTTTTTACAAATGGAACCTGTTACAAAACTACGCGGAGCTTAGTTGAGATCTATGTCACGTGTTAAGCTTGTTGTTTAAGCGCTTTGTTTGTCACAATGTACCTCGGAATGCGCATAATTATAAATAGTTGCCAGTGAAGCTATTCATGAAAGTTGCTATGTACTGAAATACTGGATGAAAATAATAAACATGTTCTTTGGGACGGTTCATCTTTAACTGCTTTTTGCTTATTGCTTATTTTCAATGACACCAGTTTTGTTACCGTTAGTAATTACAAGTATTCGAAAACCCATAATAAAGTTAGGACAAACGGATATTGAAAATACAAAATAAAGGTAAATACATTTTCTCAGGATGACTGTGAACAAATGTACTTCGATGTTAAATGTGCCTGACTTTTGTGGCTCATATATCTTCGGTGCATGTATTTCGTTTCCTTTAAAAATCTGATATACAGGTTTTTGTATTTTGTTACACCATCGCCGTTGCACCTTTCACTTTAATATGCACGCAGTGACTGCATGATTTCGAGCATTTTTCGTTTCAAATTATTGTCTATTATCGGGGATGACTTACTGCTCAGATATATATGTATAGAAATATATTTTTTAAATGTATATATATATATATTTTTGTTTTGTTTTAATGTATATATATATATTCATTTAAATGTTTTTCATTTCTGTTCATCGAACGGGGGAAATAACCGCAAGTTCTAGTTTGTCCATATTGCTTATTTAAGCATAACATAATCATTTCATAATACTTATTTAATCATTAAAAACTGATTCTTTAATCATTACATACTGAATCTTTAATCATTAAATACTGCTTCTTTAATCATTTCATACTGCTTCTTTAATCATTTCATATTGCATTTTTAATCATTACATTCTGCTTTTTTTAATCATTACATACTGCTTTTTTAATTATAACATACTGATTCTTTAATCATTACATACTGATTCTTTGATCATTACATTCTGCGTATTTAATCATTACATACTGATTCTATAATGCTTACGTACTGCTTCTTTAATGCTTACATACTGCCTCTTTAATCGTTAGATACTGCTTCTGAAATCATTACATTCTGCGTATTAAATGATACCATACTGCTTTTTTAATCAGTTCATAATGTTTCTTTAATCTGTACATACTGCTTCTTTAATCATTACATACTGATTCTTTAATCATTACATACTGCTTCTTTAATCACTACATACTGCTTCTTTAATCATTACATACTGATTATGTAATCATTACATACTGCTTCTTTAATGATTACATACTGCTTCTTTAATGATTACATACTGATTATTTAATTATTGCATACTAAGTCTTTAATGAAAACATACTGCTTCGTTGATCATCACATACTGCTTCCTTAATCATTACAAACTGCTCCCGTAATCATTACATACTGATTTTTTAATTATTACATGCTGATTATTTAATCATTACATATTGCGTCTTTAATCATTTCGCACTGATCATTTAATCATTTCATATTGCTTCTTAAATCATAACATACTGCTTCTTTAATCACTAAATACTGCTTTTTTAATCATTACATACTGCTTTTTTAATCATTACATACTGAATCTTTAATCATTTCATATTGCTTCTTTAATCATAACATACTGATTCTTTAATCATTTCATATTGCTTCTTTAATCATTACATACTGCTTCTTTAATCATTTCATATTGCTTCTTTAATCATAACATACTGATTCTTTAATCATTACATACTGATTCTTTGATCATTACATTCTGCCTATTTAGTCATTACATACTGATTCTTTAATGATTACATACTGCTTCTTTAATGCTAACATACTGCTTCTTTAATCGTTAGATACTGCTTCTGAAATCATTACATTCCGCGTATTAAATGATTACATACTGATTTTTTAAGCATTTCATAATGTTTCTTTAATCTTTACATACTGCTTATTTAATCATTACATACTGATTCTTTAATCATTACATACTGCTTCTTTAATCATTACATACTGCTTCTTTAATCATTACATACTGCTTCTTTAATCATAACATACTGATTCTTTAATCGTTACATACTGCTTCTTTAATCATTGCATACTGCTTCTTTAATGATTACATACTGCTTATTTTATCATTGCATACTGCTTCTTTAATGATAACATACTGCTTCTTTGATCATTACACACTGCTTCCTTAATCATTACATACTGCTTCCTTAATCATTGAATACTGCTTCCTTAATTATTATATACAGATTCTTTAATCATTACATATTGCTTCTTTAATCATTCCATACTAATTCTTTTATCATTTCATATTGCTTCTTTAATCATTACATACTGCTTCTTTAATCATTACATACTGCTTTTTAAGTATGTTATATTACTATTTAATCAGTATATACTGCTATTTAATCATAAAATACTGCTACATGTATTTAATCATTGTATACTGTTATTTTAATAATTACATACTGCTTCTTTAATCATTATAATGCTTGTAAGTATGTGCCATTAAAAAAAAATTCACGACACCATGTGCTCATTTCAGGCCAAAATGGGTAACAACAAGACGGGTTCCGACGGCCAAAAAATCACCGGAAGCAAGGCGACAAACGGGCAGCGAGAGTGGAAGAAAATTAAAAAAGTTTCAGAGTGCGTCACAGTTCTGAAACCCGCGCCTCGCGCGCCGCAAACTCCCACTCCTCGGACAAAACGGTCTGCAAGTTTGGCCACAGAAACATCTGCGATTGTGCACGCGCAGCGTCTGAAGAGGAACAGTATGGTGTCGTTTTTGGGCCATACTGGGTTGATCGCTACGATAAAGTCAGAGGAGTCCAATGATGTAACGCATGCGGATGAAAGTCAAGTGACTCGAGGCGGGGACCATACGACAATTGTGGAGACACAGGACTTCCATAAACATAAGAAAGGCCCCAGATTAAAGAATAAACGACTTTCGTTGGCAGCGATTTACACCCAACAGGTTTGTGATTAAAATGTAAACTGTTTTATTCAATGTCCGTTCTTAGTATGGAACATTATTATTGATTAAATCATTATAATAATAATAATGTTCACTACTAAGTACGGACATTGAATAAAACACTTTTTGGAAAGCGCAAAACATTCACTTACAAATATTTTGTGTTGAAAGCTTTTCTCAAAGGTTGTTATGGTATATTACATAAGACCCCCACATACAAAGACGAGCCGCAATGCGTGGGCTGTAGCTATACTTGCATAGCTCACTCTAGATTTCATAAGGGAGGTAACAAATGCGCTTTAGGTAAAAACACTTCTCCCCTGATTTTCCTACTTGTTATTACCTCCCTTGGATCATACCAGAGCTTAGGTTCAAATGAAAGAATTGCGATGAAGGCGCTTAAATGTCATTTCCTTCATATAGAATGCTGCTTCAATATAAATAATAAATAAAACCCATTCTACATATTGCAAACGTGCAAATGTTATTACAAAAAAAATACAGAGACATGCCATGATTCAATTTATTTCTATTGAGAACGTTAATTTTGGTTTCCGGTATTCCATGCTAATGCAACTAGTGTTATTTGTTTAATCGTACAATGGTCACACAATGACCTCTTTTTTTATCGAGGTGTGTTATTATGTTAAAATGCTCTTATTCCTTATTTTAACCTTAACGTCTTTAAAACATTGTTATTCTATATTATCTTATTTAAACTTTACTACTTTAATACATGGTAATACTATTATACCTTAAATTAAACTTTACCGTTTAAACACTGTTATAATATTATACATGATTTTCAAATTTACTTCTTTGAAACATCGTTAGACTAGTTTTCCTTAATTTTGATTGAAATACTTAAAATATTAATAAACCACGTTACCTTGTTTTAAAATTAACCACTTAAAACAATGTTTGACTACTGCTATACCTTATTTGAACCTTTTCAACCAATTAACAAAAATGTACAGAAGCGTGTTGTTAAACTTAAACTTGAGCACATAATATCAGTACACAAATATTTTAATGTGTATCATTATCATTTAAATGGAATCGTGTTCTCTAAAAGCACTCCAACAGATCCCTTGGATACTTAAAATGTACAGCTTTACAACAAATAACGAGGGACTCTAAAGAGGCGAAAATTGTTTGCACTTGAATTTGAAAGGCTTTATTTTACTATTTCACGATTTAAACGATCAAGGGTTACATGACGATGTTTACTCTAAAGTCAAGGCTCAACTTTCTCAATGAATACATCGGCTTTAATTATTTTGTGGATGATATATTTATCAGGGAGTAGTGAATGGGCATTTATATTCAACTCTTAACAATGGAATGCATCAAAGACTTGTGGTTATTTGTATAGGAGTTCGATCGTAAGTGTCTATTAAGGAAGTGTGTACACGTGCTAAGTGTGACTTGGACTTTGTGGCATAGGACTATTGGTGTTTGGTGTTTTGATCGTGTAACTTTAAGTAAAATGGTGTTTTTTCTTTGTTGTTTTCTTTAAGAGTTATTTCAAAGAAAGGTTCATAAACAAAAACAAATCATAAATTTTTATTAAGATTGAACAAATTAAATGTTCTAAGTATAGACCGATAGACAACAAATGCACAAATTAATGAGCTTAATTCATTTATCCATCTACCCGTCCGTCCATTTTAAAACAAAGTTATTTTAAAATAGTTCGGAAATCGAATTAAAAGATAAAGGAATTCCAAGCGATACTGACTGTTCCCGAGTGAACGCTGTCAATATTCACTGTCATAAAATAGACAATTTACCAATTTACACCTATACAGTCAATTAATCAATCGTTTATCGTATCAATACCATGTTTCGTCAATCGTTATTCTTTAGAGATACAAACTCGCGTGTTTTTTCTGCACATTTGTTGTAACTTTATTGAGACACCCATTTGTTTTTTACTTCATTTAATATAAAGACACGTCGTAAATAACGTTGACTTTAGAAATTAACTATACATGCACAAGTATTTCATGGTAATAAAAGCCTTCATTAATTTGGAATACAGACGGTTAAATTGTTATTAAATTCTGATCCTTTAATAATAATGAGTCGTCGAAGTATGTTGGCCATTTTCGCACGTCACTGATATATGTAGTCATTATAATGCTCGCGATACAATATTTGTATGCACAGAAACAGACGTCGATTTGATTTCCAATCTTTAAACGAAACCGGGGAAATAGTTTTATTACATCTTTTATATTTATCACTGTCAGATTTATCGATGGTTTTCCATTAACAACCAAGTCTATTCACTGATCAATCGGTATGTGTCTTGGGATTTAAACTAGTTCATATATAATAGTGTTGTTGTACATTCAATTTACATCAACATTTGAAGAGATTATTATTTTTTTAACTTTGGACTTTGTCGGATTGACGAAAGAGATATGCCGCTTATAAATGTGCATTCAATCAATACAATAAAATTGTTCAAACATACTTAAAATTATTTCATTGATCAATCGAAGTCGGATTTTGATTGATCCAGTTCACTTTCAATTTTCTTCACAATTAACATCGAAGTGTTGACATTGGCGAAGTGAAGGATGCACGAAAAATTGGTATTCATCAAAGGAGTTTGGAAGTTCGTGCAATTTGAGGTGAGAACTTCTAACGTTAAGATTTCACTTATATTCGTAATTTACACGTACACTCGTAGTTTATACTTACATTCGTTGTTTACACTAACGTTCGTAGTGTACACTTACATTCGTAGTCTACACATACAGTCGTAGTTAACACGTACATTTGTAGTTTACACTCACCTCGTAGTTTACCATTACAATCGTAGTTAAAACTTACATTCATACTTTACACTCACATTCGTAGTTTACACTTACATTCGTAATTTACACTTACATTCGTAGTTTACACTTACATTCGTAGTTTACATTAACATTCGTAGTTTACACTTACATTCGTATTTACACTTACATTCGTAGTTAACACTTACATTCGTAGTTTACACTTACATTCGTAGTTAACACTTACATTCGTAGTTTACACTTACATTCTAGGTTTACACTTACATTCGTAGTTAACATTTACATTCGTAGTTTACACGTAAATTCTTAGTTTACACTTACATTCGTAGTTTTCACTTACATTCGTAGTATACACGTAAATTCGTAGCTTACACGTACATTCTTAGTTTACACTTACATTTTTTTAGTTTACACTTACATACATAGTTTGAACCGATATATTACTGTTTACGGGTTTTATTATTGTATACGTTTAAATAAATGAAACTTCTTTGCAAAAATATTAATGAAATTAAGCCACGTGGTAACTTAAGATACGAAGATTCCGTATCTGGAACGTGGCGTGCACGGAAGCTCGTTCGGACTATCTTCCGATCGTCAGAAAACATTTTGGACGGGGTGAGGTGTGCTGATAGGGATTCCGACCCCGAACTATTTCAATTTTGTCAGACCCCGGTATATTTGCTTTTTTTCTACCGGATAGATCGGCTTCATCTCCCCTACCTACAATACATGTCCCCTCAGTGCTCACAATACCTAACGACTCCACTGCCCCCGGTACCTGCATGACCAACAACTACTCAAACTACATGAACCACACTTTATGATCTCTTCACTACATAGGGCACACAACACCTCTTCGTATCAACAGTACATGAACACACTCAAATTAACAATACTCTTCAGTAAAAACACACTTAATTATATTTCGCAGGTATAAGCTTCATAGTTAGGAACTTAGGTATCTTATGAACCGTATAGTAGGCTATACAATTATTTCATNCGTATCTGGAACGTGGCGTGCACGGAAGCTCGTTCGGACTATCTTCCGATCGTCAGAAAACATTTTGGACGGGGTGAGGTGGGCTGATAGGGATTCCGACCCCGAACTATTTCAATTTTGTCAGACCCCGGCATATTTCCTTTTTTTCTAACGGATAGATAGGCTTCATCTCCCCTACCTACAATACATGTCCCCTCAGTGCTCACAATACCTAACGACTCCACTGCCCCCGGTACCTGCATGACCAACAATTACTCAAACTACATGAACCACACTTTATGATCTCTTCACTACACAGGGTACACAACACCTCTTCGTATCAACAGTACATGAACGCACTCAAATTAACAATACTCTTCAGTGAAAACACACGTAATTATATTTCGCAGGTATAAGCTTCATAGTTAAGAACTTAGGTATGTTATGAACCGTATAGTAGGCTATACAATATTTCATATAAACATGTGTTTGTTCTTGATATATATGTAGTTAAATGGGTAATAAGCCTACAATACATACATTCGAGTTAGATTTTCTACTGGTAAATGGGTACGACACTATCATAAACGGGCGTAATGGCATAAATACAGTTAAGTACCACCTATTGTGATCTGAACATTACAAAATTATTCAATAAGTGTCATGACGTTATACACTTTTGATTTCTTATAAAATGTTTTTACATCTGAGCCTTACTGACACTAATGGAATTTCGTTTTCCAGGTGCGTAGCGCTACATGCTCGTTTAATCCTTCGAGTAAACTTTAAAAATAAATCGTACACAATAAAATTATATTAACTTCAAAAAAGCGAAATAAATGTCAAGGCCAGAAGGGGAAAGGGTAATATAACTGTTATTAATTCAGACACTGGCATTTTATTTAGATTTTTGACCGTGCATGTTCGTATAACAAACCGTTCCGTTGTTTTCGCCATCTCACCCGCTGCAGTTGTTAGTGCAAATAGGATGGCTTCCTTCCATCGGCTACTACGCATGATATTCCGTATACTCGATCTGGCCTTAGTCTTTAAAACAATGCATCTTGCTTTGATCGTCTAACCTTGTCAAATTTTGTAACACAAACCATTTTATAAAGATATGCGATAAATCTTCCAAAATCAGTCAGGTGCTTTCTTATAATTCAGAAAAAAGTAAGATTCTGAATGTCAGGCGAATGTCGTTTTATAGGTTATACAATAATACGTTTCGGGGAGCTACCGGGTGCCTCCGCCCCCGGATCACTTTCTATGTCTTTGTCCTGGAGAAACTGTGAGGCCGAACAGCACCCGTTACTAAATTGTTTTATAACAGTTTCATATTTAAAAGAAAAAGAATAACAGTTATACTATTTTTATCGAGCTACGCCTCTGTAAATAGAGGTGCAATTACAGCATAATTACTACTGCCAAACCACTCTATCTGCCTTGGTACACATACCCAGGTATTGTGTTATTGCAGTGTTAGTCGAGATTTTAATTAATTTTAAATGCACAAAATACATCAATTATCGCCAGGTCGTCGTCTAATGGCTTATTGAACTTAACAATTCTGCAGATGACGCGACGGTATGCGATACAAGAACTTGATTTACGGTTTGAAAAGATAGCGCAATTTTATACAATTAATTCACAGGTAATGAATGAATCAATTTATGTACAGGATATTTGTTTGTGGTCGGTTTCATAACGAGTTTTATGATCAACGGAATGAAGGCGGGCGAAAGGGAAATAACCAATGTGCGAATGTACATGGGGCTATTATATACATTTTCGGTTTAAAATTAAGCATTTTCAAAACAATCTACCTATAGTTGATGCTTATTTAGCATTTTATACCTTTTATTTTAAAATGGGAACCGTTACGTCATTACTTCAAAATAATGACGTTATTTTATTGTCTGGTTGACAGTTTATTTCATTTACTGTTCGTTTCATCGACTGTATTTCATTAAGAACAAACGGTCGTGAAATCGACTTTTATCTCGATGATAGATGTCTATATTTCACTTCTTAGCACAAATTATAACTTTATGACGTCATCGTTGATTTCAACAGCTTTGTACTGTTTTTGTGTGTGGCTTATTTAGTTTTTATCATCTGTGATTTTGCTTCATTATTTTGCCATAGTTGTGGTTGTTATGGTCTTTCACAACCCAATCAATATAGACCTACATCAAATCCTTTGACAATTTTAGCTTAAATCTTTGTTCTATGACTCGTTTATTATACGTAACACTAAATACCGGTACAAATTTAACACGCACAAAACGTTTGTACTGTCATAGTTCTCTCGAAGTTTGGGGTTAACAAGTGCACGGACTATAAATTGCCTTATTGGCATTGGCCTAAAGACAAAGACGAACTTCGGTCTCTTTTATTTATTTTACGAATGATAATACCGCTGTCGAAATGTGGGCGAAGTCATTAAAATCCGATCGATCGCCGACAAAGCGATATCGATATGACTTTGTTATGTTATCTAGTGCTAATATCTGGTCGTCTTTATTAACATATCATCTGCTTGAAATACATATAGGAACGAGGTAAAGACGGAAGTGCACTGCTTAAGAATAATATATTGCAAAAGTACCGAGTATTGTTAAATTATCGCAATGACATATTTATTATCATAGTTTCATGGAGTACGCGCGAAAAAGATTTGTTTTAGATTTTTGTTTTTGAGTTTATTGAATGATGGATTAGTAAAGTCAAATCGAAATAAAACATATCGTTGCTCCTATGAGATTCACGATTAACTCTTTCTCACCACAACCATAGACGGTGTAGACGGTTGAAGAAATGCCCCCCCCCCCCCNATAATAAAAAAAATTATAATAAAAATAATAATAATAATAATAATAATAATAATAAATACTTAAAATACAATTTAAAAAAAAATATAATTAAAAGTTTTTTGTCGATTTGTTGTCAAAAGAATACGGAAATGTTGCAGATCTGAGAATCGGGATTTATAACGACGTTGATCTGTTGTCGATTACTTTTGAGGCACTATCGGTATGAGAAGCTTGCACGTCAACATACGTACCGTACACATACACGTCAACATTTCAATAATTAACTTGTTACAAAACTGAGTGAATGAATTCTCGTTTGAATTCAGTAAGATGATATCCCTAACTTCATCTGTAATGCAGGTTGTCGTAGTGGTAAATAAACGGCGTGCATATTGCCGGCAATCTTGGATTTTAGCGGGTCACTTGATATGGCGCTTGCTGGGTCCAGTCCCGTCAGGGTGTCGTTTTTTATATATCGCGCGTATTTAAAAAATGTAAATGTCAGAGCGCTGCGATTTTATAAATAAATTGATCGACATGCATTTGTTCACCTTGGTATTTTAGTGAAGATACCATTTTGGTTGTTGCTTGTTAAGTGTTAATATGATTCCATGCCGATAACACGCTTAAATATTACATAATGCGTGTAGTGTGATGTGTTTTTGAACGCTTAATAATTGTGAAATATTCCGCCCCATCCAACCCCAAATCCGGTTTACGCGCCTGACAACGGCATAATCTATACCCGGTAATCGAGTCCTCGCTATTTCCGTCGTTAATTTACCACATGGTATTTTTGGAAAGGCGAGAGTTTTGGACAGAATTGGCAATGCAAGACTAAACTGATATATGTACATGTACACGTATAATCCTTGTGTATAACAACATCAAGAACAACATTAAATGGGCCCTAAACATTGAATCCTAGACCTACACACTGGTACTTTCAAACTTAACTTAAACGTTTTTAAAATCAGTTACAACTAGAAAAGCTTACAGAGAAACATTTGCTGCTTAATGATGTGTACTCGTATTATTTTTTTCATAATTACCTAGCTTTTTTTCGATAGAAACTTAATAACAAAATCAATCAACATAAATATTGACTAATAGGAAACTAACGACAGTGAATTTATAATCCCTTATTTTTTATAATTACCTTCAGGTTTTTTTCGATTTAATTACAAAATCAATCAACATCAATATTTACTAATAGGAAACTAACGACAGTGAATTTATAATCCCTTAGTTTGTCTTAATCATTGTATTTGAACAGAGGCATCTATAAATATTACCATTATAATAGTCATTATCCACATTTCGCTCGGAGAATAATAAAACGTATTTATTTAATTTACGGGATGAGCTCATATCATGGAGTGTGTACTTTCGCCCATCAATTTCTTGCAAATAGAATGATAAAGCGACATTCGATTTGCGCCCAGGGTTTTATTTGTTATGCAAAGTATGACGTTTGGAACCCAAACGCACTGAATGAGCGGAACTCGAAAGAATAATTGATTGGATGTTATATTTATCTATGGATTGATAATGACACTGAGTATATTGACTGCATTTAAAGTGCAACTCATCGGCCGATGGGTCTAATGAGTAATTAGCCATGTGAATTAGCAAAGGCTCTAGTAGAAGCGCACCGACTTCATAGTCCACGGACTAAATAAATGCCAAATAAATGCATTGAATTTATAGATATATAAATGCATATACAAATAACTAACTTACTAACCCACTAACACACAAACATTATCAATTACTAGTAAGTCGGCCCCTTTAACTACAAATTCAGTTGAAAATTAATTGATTGGCAATCGAAGTGTCGTGCATTCCATCCCGTATGTTTGTAGTGCTGCACTCTATGAGATAAAGGAATATCATGCTTCCGTGGGTATGTGTAAATATTTCTACAATGTATTATTCTTGTATATTAATGTAAATTGTATAACATCGGCGTATTGCAGTCGTATATTGTATCATGGCAAAGCTCATTTGGAAGATGTAAGTATGGATATCATTCATCATATGACGTGATATCCGTATATGTTTAGAGATACACTTTGGTAAATGCTATATGGATTTGAGTTGCTCAATGCTCTGGGAAACCCAGACTTAATGCAAGTGCGTAAAGTTTCCCAGTTTACCCTGTGCAGCCACACAGATTAATCAGGGACGACACTTTCCGCCTAAACTGGACTTTCACTCAGAAGAGACTTCTTTTAAACGAAAAATACCTTAAAAGCGGAAAGTGTCGTCCCTGATTAGCATGTGCGGACTACACAGGTTAATCTGGGACGAAAAGCCCCGTTTTCACAGAGCGAGGTTCATTTGTATGTTGTTTCTTTTCGATATAACCATGGGTGTTAACTGCCGTTAGGGATTAACTGCTTTATTATTTACTAAACAATTATATCAGTAGTGTACTTTCATAGTTATATAGAGAGGATATTTGTTGGAATCGGTGGAATATCGATTTTATTTCACAAGTGGTCATAGAAAATAATATTTTCATGAGTGGCGCAGCCACGCGTGAAAATATTTTTTTTCTATGATCACGAGTGAATAACAATCGATATTCCACCGAATCCAACAAATTTTCTTTTTATTATATGCTTGTTAACCCTATATAAACATTGTAAAAGAGTTTAACTGGAGAATTTTGCTGGAATGATGACGACATTTCTTACAAAAAAAAGATGTCATTTCACAGTAAAACAGTGAAAAAAATCGATATTTTTCACTGTTATTTTTCACTGTTATTTTTCACTGTTTGAAACATGCAACGAATGTATGATGTATCTATCCTAGGTGGCCAATGAGAAATTAAAAATATCAATCCAGGGAAAAGATCAATTTCATTGCTTACGACGAATAATTGCGTGGGAGTTCGATCGTTTTTTTGCGAGTTTTAGATATGTTTTAGGTTAGTTGCTAAGTCTTGAACTATAGACTTAAACTTATAAACTAGTATTTGACGCTGAACGTTTATATATGCTTGATATATTGCGCCACTTTGCGAATGTGTAGAAAAAGACAGTCGAACTAGAATCGAATCAATTCGGATATTTGGCGCATACCGGAAGTATGTGAAAAATCTCGATCAAACATTCGAAAGCGGTCAGTTCGTGAATTACTGTATATGATGTAACTATTGGAAAACATATACACTTCCAGTCGTGGGTTATTCGACAAAATACTATGACCTTAAGTATTATTTCTGAAACATGCATAGCTAGTTTAACTTCNAAGTGTCATCCCAGATTAGCCTGTGCAGTCCGCACAGGCTAATCCGGGACGACAATTTCCGCTTTATGGAATTTTTCGTTTAAAGGATGTCTCTTCTTAGCGAAAATCCAGTTTAGGCGGAAAGTGTCGTCCCTGATTAGCCTGTGCGGACTGCACAGGCTAATCTGGGATGACACTTTACGCACAAGCATTTTGCCAAGTTTTCTCAGAACACGCCACAAATTAGTCAACGATAATACAACTGAGAATTAACGAAACATCTAATTTTATAATTTCAAATAAGGCTTATATACAGTATTTTTTTAATGGCGCATTACATCAGTTTAAATAATATGTAAACGATTTAAGAGGTAATCATTTAATAGATAGGTTCATAAATTTAACCGATTTGACAGATTTATATTATCAAATAAATGCTATTTAATTCGCATATGCAGAAGTTTCAAAAATCGAAAGACGAACCTCGTTGCCTGTAATTTGATATGTTTCATGATTTAAACCTTAGTGCATCGAGTGTATGGAGTATTTATCGTAGATGGCAGTATGATTTTGGGACATGTGAAATTAAAAATATCAATCCTGGGGAAACATTAATCTCATTGCTTACGACGAATAATGGCGTTGGCGTTTGATCGTTTTAGAGAGTTAGTGATATTTTTTAGGTTAGTTGCCAAGTCTTCTCGTATACATATAGACTTGTATTTTATATGGGAAGCCAAAAACTGCCTTTTGTTTAGAGAAACTGATAGTTTTGTTAAGTAGACATTATTTTTGATCAACTTAATATTATGTTGGGTTAAGTTAACATTCTGTTGGGTTTAATTGACATTATGTCAAGTTTAGTTGACATTATGTTGGGTAATGTTTACATTATGCTGGTTTAAGTTACACTACCATAATGGAACGTTGTATGTGCTTAATATTGAGACACTTCGCGGATGTTTAAAAAAGATTCCGATAACTTTAACGCTTGCCGGTAGTATAATTATGAACAACCTCAATCTTATATGTGAAAGCGAACAGTTCATGTATTATTGTATATGAAGTAGCTAGAGGAAAACATTTTTACTTCCGGTCGTGGGTTACTTAGTATTTGACAACAGGCTATGACATACAGTATTATTTCTTAAACTTACATAGCTAGTTTGACTTACAGACATCTTATTATCAAAAGCGGACACACTTCTAATTGAACGTATTGCATCTTGTTTAACATATGTAGTTATCGAACTGTCGAAAGCGGAAATCTCTCTCTCTCTAGTCCACCTTATATAGGAATCGAAAATTCGACCTTAGATGATTTCAGAGTAATTGAAGGGATTTTGAATATACTTATTAAAAAGACGCTACATAATGTATTGATACTTAAATATCGAAAGCGGACACGCATGTGTATTGCTTGTCAGAGCGAAATTTAATTGCATTCCGTGGTCATAAAACATTATCCAATTAGCATAGATAATTCAACAAAAGAAAGAGAGTTATGTCAGTTATTACATCGCGTGATTTGACATTCAAGGGGGGTTCGATTACAGTAATTTCTTTTTGATAAATTTAAATTGAGTAAAACTAGAATCGTTGAATAGAAATTAAATTGGTATTAAATAGCAAAATGTCGACGATTTGTCAACTTTTATGGTCCAACAATCGTTGCAAAAAAATCTAAGATAAAATGCACGTGCTCTTATACCGAAGAATACCTGTTATTAGAAACTACCTGGGGTTTGTCATAATATTAAGTTAATTGCATACATTAACATAGTAACTTGACTGCATAGCAGATAAACTCCTTTTGGTCATATGCAATACATATAATTTAATGTTATCATTTGTTCATAAGTTTGTTATGAATTCAGGACATTTCTTGCTTCATTTCCGAAATTATTATTGCTGCGTTTTCTCTATACAGCTTCACGGTCTCAAACAATTTGATAGCCGCCCACTCTCCAAGCACTGGTTCTGTACGCAACTTATTTTAGACGGCCCCAGAATAGCAACCATCCGCAATCTTAAACTTTATTTGTCACATTTGAAAATATTGACGTACATAAAAGCTTATAAGATGTGCGTTTTCTGGTGCACTGATTAAATACTTGAACTCATTTATGCCTAGTGGACTCTCCCATCTTTCTAAATTGGATCAATTTATTTCCAAAATTAGGGATGTCCAGTGTATTTATTTCTATATTTGGAATATTTCTTTAAGCAAACAGCGCAGACCCTGATAAGACGCCGCATCATGCGGCGTCTCATCTGGGTCTACGCTGTTTGCCAAGGCCTTTTTTTTTCTAGACGCTATGCATAAATGGGTTCATGTTGAGACTTTAGACTGTCTCTGAACGTGGGGAATTGGCACCTCCTACCAGCATGTATAATGTAACCCCGGATATGCGTTATTTTTCCAGAACACTAACAAAGTCAAGCATACGTCGAATGTGGCTTAATAATTGTATTTTTAACAGGTTAGCTGAACAGGTTTCGTAAAAAGGCAGGTTATTATATATCGTCACTTAATTAAATCTTAATTAACATAGTCCAACATAGACCAACATCAATACGAGAAGCAACAACACAAGCAACAACAGAAGCAGTTAAGCAACGAAATGTCCAACTTTACAAAATATTTTTGTATAATTCATAAAACATTATATGTATATATATAAATGCTGTCCACAAATAAGGTCACACGATGTTTGTACACGTTTAAGCTCTAATTGGCACATATTCTCATACAACCCGCTGTTTAATTATATTTAAATTTATTTTAATGCCATTTCACAGGCCTCTTCGTAAACGAGCCCGGTTGGTCTACCGCCATTGTTGTGGGTCCGGTTTCGTTTGTTACTCGTTAGAAAATGTTTGAAATTTATGTTCCCGTTTTAAAAGTGCAGGATCAATTTTTTTCTTTTGTCAAGTACAAATTATAAACGTACAAGGCCTCGCTCACCTGTTTTCAATTAATTTGTCTTATTTTCTTCAAAGAAAATTGATCGACTGATATAATTTTAATAATTAGGAACCCACTGGGTCGAATTTAGGCTTAATTGTCAATAATTTAACTGCTATCATAATGGCACTTGATATGCGCATTTGACATGCGCGATTGTATATGTATATTCTTGGCTTGAAGTGTTTAGTATTATAAAATATGGAAACGTCGCTTCAGTGTGCGTTTTATATGTTTTGAAAACTTGTGAACGAATGTGTTCAATCTGGATTAATTATACAATATAAGAAGAATATATATTGTTTGTCGTGCTGTTCTTTTTTGTGATATGAAGAATTGCGTTCTTATGTTTATTAGCATGAAGGTGTGGTCGAAGATGAAATGACATTGAAAAACTAATGTTTGAAATGAATTTTAAGTGAGAAAATGTAAAAGATAAATTAAATGCAATTAGGCACGAACGGCCACTAAATGCTTGTTTTTATGCAGCAACTGTAAACAAAAAAAGCAAAAATAAATTCACAACTGTGGCGGCTGTTATTGCTGTAATTGTTTTTTTTTAGATGCTTTGAATTGAATTTTAAATTTGAAATAATAAATTAGGCATCAGGGGGCCGTTTCATAAACGATCGTGCTATAATTTTAACTTACGAGAGAAATTTGTAATCTTAATAAGTAGACGAACTAGCTCGCCATGCTCGTCAAATGTATACGGCGCTTGAGATGCCAATGTAATTATTTAAGAATTGAACATTTATAATCATATGATATGGACTTTAGCAATTTATATCTTCGAAAAATGTATCGTATCGTAAATTTGTACTACGATGTTTATTGAAACGGTCCCCAGGAAATTAGATATTACGATGCCTTAGTGTCAGTTGAAATCACTCAGGCCTTATAAACTGTTCGTAAGAGCTTCGAAGAAGCAATCATAACAATCTTCGCAAATAAATATGTTTTTGTTTATTGAAACATTTCTTTTAAGGATGTGATTTTGGATGGAACCACACATAGCCAATAAAAGCCGGCGAATTGAAAATCACTCCTTTTGAGAGTAAGTTTAAGGAAAGGCACATTTGAAGATCATTAACACTTAAACAGCATTTTGAAGGTGCATAACTTGTGTTCCAAAGTTTAATACGAGTTTATTTATGGTCAGTGTCCGTCTAACGAACTGGTTAATTCCACCGATTTAAGTTCAATAACTGTTTTAAGATTTCAAAAACAGCTTATTCCGAGTGCAATGACTGTTTTCTGCTTTGTTTTAGCTAAATCACGTGGACAAAGGTGAGGTCTTGTTTTGGAAATTGAAACATCGAGCACGAGAGCATTGACCAATCTCGATCACGTGATATGGTCATGTGATCACGTTATATAATGTTTAAACAGTTACTTGGATTCACATGGGTCTACTTAAAACGCAGCCACTGGGGTGTGTGATTTATTTTTATTTTGGTGCCATACACACTCTGATCCTAATCTGTTATAAAAACATGTTTTCGTTGAAAATTGCTTTAAAAATGTGTACAAAGCTTGTAAATTAGATTACCTCTAAACGAAGTAAAGGAGAGATAGTTGTCAAAGATAACAAGGGCCAGTGATGTTTTTGTTAATTATTAACGTGGAGACTTATAGCTTAATTTTGAAAACATGAGAAGTATTAGATGTAAACCTGGCAACGACGTGGTGTGCGAGTTAAAGACAAAATAATTTCCCTGAGATTAAAGCACTGTGAGAAAATTCAAAATAATAATTTGAAAGCAGGAAAAAAGAAGATTCTTAGTATATATGTACATATATATGGTTACTCTATGTTTGTACTTTGACAGAAGTTTTGCTAGGATAAATTTGGAAAATATTACATAGCAATCAAATGGAATACAACAAAACGAATTCGTTGTCTTGAATCATGGGCAAAGAAATCTTGGATTTAAACATTTATTTGGAACAAAACGTCGGATTGTTATGAATTTTTTTTACATTTGCATATTATAGTGCATTTTTCTTCATTCTACCACAGATTCCTGTAGTAATCAGCAATTTCGTCGTTTAAAAAGCACATTCTAATATCAGAAGTCGATCAAATCTGAATTGTGTATACCTGATCAATTAATAAGACATTTCGAAATCAGAGGTCTCGTATCAATACTTTTCTCATTTTATGCGAAAATTTGATACTTTGCATGTCGGATAATTGCGGGATTGAAGTGATCAATTTTTATATGGTTCCTTTTACACCGAACTGCGCCGACGATTGCAAACGAGCCTGTCCAGGGGGGCATATGGATATAAAAGTGATATTTAAATACGCGTTATAAAAGAAATACCTAACAAGCTACTTTACACACACACATTATACAAGGTTGGAAAAGAGCTATATTGCGACCCTTGGCTTACGTCAGACTGGGCTGGAAAATATCTAGTCTCGGGAAATACTGTTTTCAAAGAAATTGGTAGGCTCCAGAATTTGTCGGACACATTTGAGTGGGTTAATAGTTTACATATTTCGCGAAAATAGACAATTTCTAGATTTAAAATGAAGGGCAAGAGGAGAAAGTCGTTGAGCGTTGAAAGTCAAAGAAGCAAAGCGTCAAATGGCAGACGACATTCAGTGATGGCAGACGGACACGATTTTCCGGCGGCAGACGTTTCCGCTTTGAAGACTGTCGCAAATAGCACAACAATACTAAGTGGAATGGATGGAAATTTAACCGAAAGTAGGCGAAATTCAAAGCAGAGTATTGAAAATGTTAACGAAACAGAAGACGACAAAAGCGCGACGGAGAATGACGCTGAAGGTTCAGACGCTGAAAACAACGAAAACGGAAACGTGACTGGAAAATACGACGGCAGACGACATACACTCGCGCTCGATGGCGGCGATTTGACAGCAGAATTAACTAACCCCGGAAAAGGTCAGAAAAGGACAGAAGGTGCCGTTGGCAGACGAAACACAGTTGCAGCAGTCGGGCAAGACTTAGTGAAAGCTGGATTTAACAGGAAACGAAGAAGATCATCTATCTCGAGACACCCGTCAATACCGAAAGAGACAGGCCCCCATATAAAAGCTTCGCTGTCTGCAAAATCGCGCCTTCGTGCAGTTGCCAAGTTGGTGAACAGCATTGGTCAAATGCACGCAGTGGAACCGAAATTTTTCCAGGTGAGAATCGGCTTATTGCTACTAACAAATGCTCGTGGTGAGCAAAAAAGTTGATGCAACTTCGTCGAGAACTTGCCGATATAGTGTTAATTGTTTGTACGAGGGGTGATACAATGTTGGCGGATGCACGTATAGATCGTGCTTTCATAACACATGATAATTAAAAAGTTCAATTTCGTTGACAACGAGCGTATTTGCTAATTACAGGTGCGATTTGATGATCAACACGTTAGTGGAAATTCGTTATAACTCCTTACTTTGACTGACGCCAAACAGTTCAAAATTTTCGTTTAAGTCGTTTCACATAGCTTAAATGCACAACACTCAGAGGTCAGCACATTTTGGTCAGTACATCACAATAGATTCATTTACCTAACAAAGGTCGGACCCGCCCCATATTGTACGTGAAAAAGTATATTTTATTTTTTAGCAACAAAAACACCTCGATAAACACTGACGCCGATGCGTACAACTAGCTAATTAAAGTCTTAGAGACATTAAATTATAAGAGGCATATTCAATTCGATCAACAACAAAAATGCGTGTTTGACATGGCACAAAAACAATGTGTTCATATGATCGAAATATTGCAGTCACCACAGCGGTTGTAACAATTCATGTTATCTATGCCCATAAGAAAAGTTATATTAGTATTTGACTTAATTATCCGTCTTAAGCTTTTATGTCAATAAAGATCAGTTGACATAACGCTCTCGATAATAGCTTGCGTAAATAAAGAAGTAAATGCCTACTTTTAATGTATTGATTGTTTGCTCAAAAAAATGGAACGAATGTTTCGTGACAAAAAATGGGTTGAAACAATAAATAATGTTTAATGATTTCTTTTATCTGTTTTCTACTTCATTGGACTGGTACTTGCTTTTCTCGTATGTGTTCCTTGTTATTATTTTTATTTGAAACTGTAAGTAAATTTGTTTAAGAACTTTTTTTTCAAAAATACGATCAAAAATCTTACGATCCGTAAATAATAATCCATTTCCCAGAATGCATTTTTTTTTATATTTTCCACTGAATGTGTGGCAAAACATGAGCTCACGTATACGAGAAAGTCTCAGCAATATTCAAATGTATTTTCTTTGTCTTCCAATCGTACCTTATTTACCAGAAAATACACTGGGCGACAATTAAGGGTTCGTCTGAATTACCGGTAATTTGTTTTGTAAAATAAATCAGCTTTTTTTTGTTTTCTATCATAAAGATCGTTTAATTATATAATATGTACGGGTCTGTAATACATGCAGATTACGAACAATTTGCCAATGTCGTTCAATGCTTTTGTCGGGTAGTTGAAATCTCAAGTTCGCGTATTCAATGCAAATTTTGCTTTATAACCCGTCAATAAATTTACGATAGCGATTTCACAAAAGAAATCAAATTATATCTTCCGTGCAATATAATTATATTTAAATTAATGACGGTCGATTCAGTTCTCAATCGACCGACGATAAATTATGTAAAAAAATAAAAATAATAGTATCCACCGGTCTGATGACTTTATTATCAAAACAACTGTTTCAAATGTTAGTGACTGCTCGCATTTGTGATGATAATATTATTATATACTTCTTCCACTCGGACTTCACCCATGTAACATACACATGCAAATAAGTTTTTGACAAACGTAGATTTAAGCCATTATAAATCAGAATACAATCGCAATCTTTGTTAAGTTAATAATCAAAATAAAATATGGTGATCAACATTTATTTTACATAACTCATTTTGTCATTTTTTTTTGTGTATGGTTCTAATATTTTTTTTTTACTGGTGGCCTTAAACTACAAATACAATTTTGTCTTATCAAAAACAAAATATCAGAATACATATGAAGCGATGACGCGTGTTGTGGTAGACCAGACAGGTGTCGTCCCATAACGTACTGTGTATAGTTTGAACAGTCTTTTCCTGGATGACAATCTCCGATTTTAACTAATATGTATCACATCTACATGCATTCAAGATAACGTTTGATAACATATACACATATAAACAAGTTTATTCACTGTTTAGAGTTTGGATTTTGTCATATTTTGCGGACTTGAAAGCAAACCTAGATGTAACCATTTAACCTGCCGCAAGCAATTATAGGCAAATTAAATGTTATGGAACATCTCTGCTCAAATAAGCGTTCTGTGCCAGCAAATACACAATGTTCAGTTTGTTATGCAAATAGGTGTCCACTTTTTTGGTATATATATATTAAAGTATAGAAGACGGTATTATATATTACATGTGATTCGATATGCTTTTCTATGCATCATTCTTCTGTTCTGTTATATGAAACGGAAACAGAAGGGATGAACGACAAGTTGTATTCGGTGTATTGTTAATACACTTGAATAATTGCACCTATAACGCTTTAAGAACATCCGTTTAACCAAAAATACTTGACTTCTGATGCACGTTCTAGATTGCTACACAATTTATGGCTGCAATTATGAAAAGAAAGAAAGAATAAACAAGGAGAAAAGACACGATTTAAACAATAATAATCCGTCGTAGAACCGAACTTACGTATTGGCAAACAGATTTTCAGACGCAATATTCCAATAAAAGTCATAGCAGACTACAATGGAAGAGTTGCATAAACGGTTTATTGTAATTACTTTTGTGATCCAATTTGTATGGGGTCATTGTTGAAATAATATTGTCTATCCACGGGCTGTTTTCTGTTTTCACTACGTATGTACTGTTTATATTGCGCTTTTAACGGTTAAAAGAAACGATTTGAAGAATTAGAATTGGTCGCTTAACATGCATCGTGTGATGGGAGAGGGTTTCTTCTGGTGTTTTGTTGTTATTTGGATTTGTAAGTGAGTCTTCCACTTGCATTGGAAATGGTAAGACAGCTATAAGAGAAATAGGATATAAACAATGTTAACATTATCATATAACTATTTAATTAGATTATAATCAAGGATAACGATATACACGTACATAAATAATACATCGTTATGTGCGAAATACGGATACAATTATTTTGTTAATAAAAAAGAGAAATACAACATATAAATGGTATGAAAACACAACAATTGTGTGCGATTTTCAAAGTATAAATTGTGTCCTTTTTTATAAGAATTAAACAATAAAGTTGAAAGTTGTTAAAAGCGGTTTAGTTTTCACTGTAAATTGCGGATCTTGGCGGTAATTTTGAATACATGTATATGAGTTGTTAAAGTGTCATTACATATTATAATAACAGCGGCACGCTCGCGGAGTTAGTTTTTATCGAACGCATTTGCGTATTATATGTTTTAATTATAGTGCGAGTTAATTTTAAGAAGCAGAAATGTATCTTTTAGTTTAACAAATTATTAAGTAACCGGAATAAAAGATTATGCTTATGATGTTTGTTTTGCGACGAATGGGATAACCTTGTTTCCTTAATGTTAATATGTTAAACTGTAAAATCATGCATATTTGTCGGCATGCAATTACGTGATTTTCAATAAAGGACTTTTTCGTGAACTCGTAAATTCGTGGATTTTTAAATTGGGAAAAAGAGGAATTTGCGTCGGTCATTTCCCTATAGATGTGTTCGTGGATCGGTTAACCCAAGAAATCAACGAAAATTAATATCCCTCGAATAATGATGGTTTTAACGATATATATGCTATATGATATATTAAATGAACCATCCAAACGTCTGAGCGGAAATAATGCAATAATCTTAACTTGACATTGTGAAGTAAAACAATTCAACATTAACACCAACGAGGCGTCGGCGACGTACCGGCACTGGGTGATCTGGGCCATCACTTTCGGAACGTGTATAACGCCAGGTCTTATTTTCAACAACGCGCCCCAAGTTATTGTATGAGTCGCGTTCTGTGAAAATCGGACTCAATTCATGTGCGTAAAGTGTCGTCCCAGATTAGCCTGTCAAGTCCGCACAAAACTTTCCGCCTACACACCGGATTTTCGTTTAGATGAGACCTCCTTTAAACGAAACTTTTCATAAATTCGGAAACTGTCGTCACTTATTAGCCTGTGCGGACTACGCAGGCTAATAAGGGACGACACTTTACGCACATGCATAAGCCACAGTTTTTCCAGAACGCGGCTTATATTTACCCATTTATGCCTAGCGTCTAGAAAAAAAGGCCTTGGCAAACAGCGTAGACCAAGATGAGACGCCGCATGATGCGGCGTCTCATCAGGGTCTGCGCTGTTTGCTTAAAGGAATTTCTGTAAGAAATATTCTAAATATAGAAATAAATGTACTAGAAATCCCTAATTTTGGAAATAAATTGATCCAATTTAGAAGGATGGGAGAGTCCACTAGGCATAAATGGGTTAACGTGTTCGAGATTTATTTTCTTTCCAGGAGCCATCCCATGCACCGGAAGATCCTCAAACAATCATTAGGAACAAGACTTACGACGGTGAGTAGTGGAACTTCATTGAGTCGTTCATAAGAATTATTTGTTGATATTTTCTCAGTTTTCTGATCCATATATAAAATTACTTAATAAAAGTATATGTGTATACGTTTACATACCAATATTCATATTTTAAAATGGAGTGTATTTGTATTGAAATTTCGTTACTTTTCTTGTATGTTGGCATTTTATATTTCGAATTCTAGTACCTTTCGGTCAAACATTGAATTAATTATATATTACTACAACTGTATGTGTTACTCTTATACAGTGATTGTCATTAGGATTTTTTAGGACATTGACTGAAATTTTGCAAAGAAAATTTTACATGGAAAGATGAAATCAGCCTCGCTTTGTAAAACGGGGCTAAGTGCCTGAATATGAGACAAAACTTCACGCACATCCAGTAAGCCCCATTTTCCCAGAACGCGTCTTAATAAGAAAAAGATTGGCTTAACTTTTAATTTCCTCTACAGTATCAGGATTTTTTTTTGGTTACTGAAGTAGTCTCACTGGGTCTATATATGATGGCTGATTTCTGCCATATATATTATTGGCGTGTTGGCGAGTTCCAAGTGCGCCTAAACTACAAACATCAGCCCGATAGTTATGACAGACATACAGACAGAATATGTTATGACGTGAACTTAACAGTTTTTTGTCATTCACAAAAAGTTAAAACATATATCGTCATAGCCTTATGTCAACGTGAATACAAGTTCATATAGCTAAAACTCATATTGATCCCGTACAGACTATTACACATACTATACTAATTTGTGTGTGTGTAATTTTTCACAATAACAAATGACATTTGTCATTCGTTCGTGTTGGCGGCTTTGAAAGGCGCTTAAACGACAACACGCAAGAATGACAAATGCATGGGTACGAACAATTTTGACATTTGCCGTTCTTGGCGTAATGTCGGGCTTGAATGGCAACAAAACGACAATACGCCAGCACGATATGACAGAAATCTGCCACCATGTATATTGCTTCACATGTATTAAGATGCCGTAGGGCTGTCCGTTTAGCACATTGGTTGGTACACGCGCTTCTTTCTTGGCGACCCGGTTTCAATCCCCCTTCCCGGAAGGATGTGAGTTTGGCTGGAGGTTTCAATACCGGACAGGTGTGGTTTTCTCCGGGTACTCCTCNAGCACAAGACCTTACGAACATTGAGAATCTTTAAGCAACAACCCATATATAGTGAGTTTAGCTGGGGCACACTCTGGGTTTACAAATAATACAACCTCAGGCAGGCAATGACATCACTAGGTTCGAAATAGAAACTTAAGATGCCGAAGGTGTCAGTTCGTTTGATATAAGCCTACATCTCAAGGATTAATACCGTCGCTTTGGGAAAACCGCGCTTTATGCATGTGCGTAAAGTATCGTCACAGATTAGCCTGTGAAGTCCGCACACACTACTCAGGGTCGACACTCTCATTCTATACTGGATTTTCGTTTAGAAGAGCCTTCATTTAAACGAAAAATTTAATAAAGTCGGAAAGTATTGCCCCTGATTAGCCTGTGCGGACTGCACAGGCTAATCTGGGACTATACTTTACGCACATGCATCAAGTCTGTTTTTTTTTTCCAGAGCGCGGCTCATTTATACCGTCTGGTTTTACTTTCAGTGGTGAAGAACACCCTGGGGCTGCTGTTCCAGGACGATCAGCTCCGCCTCGGTGTCGACAACGCCTACCCTCTCCTGAAGACCATCGGGCTCAACCCACAGAGCGAGAGAGTTGTCGACCTTGTCAGAGAGGCCAGCATTGAAAGTGGGTCAACGTTATGCATTTTAGTATTTAGTATTAGTTTAGATATGTTAGCTAATTAAAACATTCTCGAGTCCGTTTCCTGTGAAGAACAAGTACTAGATGTCTTTGGGGGTTCTAAAGAACGCTCCGCAGTGGGAATCGAACCCATAACCTTCCAGTAGCTAGGCGGACACCACATCCATTACGCCACGGCGTTCTTTTATAAAGTATTTTATTATATAGTATTCAGCACTTTTTGTATCAGCTCGATTGTACTGTACGTCTAAGGCTTATGGAAACAATGTCGAGTCCATACGGGCACCATATCCACTGTGCAGTATTGCGACCATTCGTTTAGCTCTTGGAACAGTTTATTTTCATTGCTTTGTAAGATAATACTTATTTTTACAAAATACTATTAAATCATTATTATCAGTGGGACTTTATTTTTCGTTTATTTCGTGGGTTGACCGCTCCACGAATTTAACCCTTTGCATGCTGGGAAATTTGTTGTCTGCTAAAATGTTGTCTGCTGAATTTCTAAAATTAGCATTTTCTTCGATTTTTTTCCAAAGAATACTATCAGAATAGCAAACAGTTTGGATCTTGATGAGACGCCACGTTCTGTGGCGTCTCATCTGGATCCAAACTGTTTGCAAAGACCTTCAAAATTCGGTTCCAGCACTGAACTTGTGCAAAATTTCCATTTTGTTTTCCAAAATCAGAAATCTACGAACTTCGTGTTCAAGAAACAATATTTTTAAACTACGAAATGTCATGCCGACGAATGTAAACAATTTTACAGTAATAATATTTTTACACCTGCAAAAATATGGATGGTCAATACGCGCCCCCTCCTGAAAGCCAAATAGCTCAACCCAGAGAGCTATGGGTTCAGCAACCTTAGTGAGTGTGGCTAGAATTGAAAAGATGTAGCATTGCCATGATCCTAAATAGCAAATTAAGCCTCATAAAATTCGTTGAAAGTAAAACTGCAAGCGTAGTACGTCGTATTTTTGTTTTGTTTTGGAGATTGATATTCTTTCAGATATTATTTCTCAAAAACGACTAAGAACGTTAACACCATTTAATCTAATCCGAGGAGAAAGAGAACTGTGTTTTCTCGATAATCATTGGTTTTCTCCGTAGAATTCATTTATCTGCGTTGGTCATTTTAACCCATTTATGTCTAGTGGACTTTCCCACCCTTCTAAATTGAGACAATTTATTTCCAAATTTAGGGATGTCTAGTATATTTATTTCTATATTTAGAATATTTCTTACATAAATTCCTTTAAGCAAACGGAGCAGACCCTGATGAGACGCCGCATCATGCGGCGTCTCATCTGGGTCTACGCTGTTTGCCAAAGCCTTTTTTCTAGACGCTAGGCATAAATGGGCTTATTAATTGCATGTTTTTTAAAGTGACATGATTTAAGTGACGTGTATATGTAGATTGTTTTGCTAAGATGTAATTTATATATACATGTATATATTATATAAATGACAGATAATGTGCCGTCATTTGAAAAAACCGAAGTAACCGTCCATTATGGTGACTAATTAGTCAATTTGTTGACCGCTACACTACCACTTCATATTAACGTTTTTATGTTCTGTGCAGATAACGGGAAAATCGAGCTCGACACGCTCGAGTCTCTTTAATGCAAATAACCGATTTTCGTGAGTTGTAAAACTTGTCGTCAGTTAGTCTTATTTATGACATGACTGGAGTGACCTACGCGTATACAATACCTATTCTACCCTTCAGATTACGGAGAAATCAAACCCGAGGAGTTCGAATTTGTTGTTCTTGGATTGGTGCATGAACAGGATGTGGAACTCTGGGAGCGACGTATGGAGGAGAAACAGCATCTTCACCACGAGATGGCAGCAGCTAAAGCGAAAGCGGAAGCCGACAAATTGCGCGTCGTGCAAGGTATGAAATCTTGTTTATGCTTGTATATTGTTAGACTCCGTGACAGAGTTGTCTCTCTTTTCTCTTTCTAATTTGTGAGCAGTATTATTTAAGAAAGTGACATTTTAGATGGTTTGTGTGAACCGACACCTTTACTCATAGTGACTATGTGCTATAGGCGTAGAAATTATGAAAGGTTGGGATGACTCTGTGAGGTTTTGGTCTGACTGCAAACTCCTCACAGCATAAGGGAGACCACTGCGTAGGAGATTGGTCCGACTGCTCGCAACGGTTACTTCCCTTAGATTTTGGCTGGAATAATCGGAAATTAGTCTACGACGTTTAAATAAAAAAATACTATTGAAGGCGGTCCATCAAAATGTGTGTCGTTTACAGTTACCCTGCAAATTTGATAATATTGAAAGTTATAATTACCGATCATATACAAACTGCCAGCTGATTATCAGTACATGTCATACTACATGTACGGTATCAATGATGTCATACTACATGTACGGTATCAATGATGTCATACTACATGTACGGTATCAATGATGTCCTACTACATGTACGGTATCAATGATGTCATACTACATGTACGGTATCAATGATGTCATACTACATGTATGGTATCAATGATGTCATACTACATGTACGGTATCAATGATGTCATACTACATGTACGGTATCAATGTCATTCGTTATGATGTTTGCACACGATCGTCAGCAAGGTGGTTTCAAGCACTGGAATCGTGCGAACTATTATTTACTTTGCAGGTTTTAAATCACTTACATCAATATCACAATATTCATTCGTTCAACCGGCTCTGTTTTTCAGCCAGTTCCGGTAAACTTCGACACAGAGGCTATTTATTTACTAATATAACATGTTGTTCCTTATTCGCAGAGCGTTTGAAGGCAGGATTTGTAGTATCAGAAACCGAAATGAAGGAGGAAGCGGAAAGGGAGGAAATGATGCAAAAGAAGGAAAAGGACATCAAAGAAAAAATGGAAAAGGAAGACGAGCTTTTCGACAACATGAAAATGGCCTTCAGGTTAGGGAATATTATTGTTAAATACGGAATCTTGTTTTTGTTTGTGCCACACTCACTTTTTAATACTTCTACAGGTACGACTCAGAAATAATTCTTTTTTGGAACATGAATATTTTTACAGTACTGAAACATTAAAGTAGCTGAATAAATTGTGTGAGAATAAAGCTAATTTGTACATAATTACTATATTTGTTTCAACAATTTCTATTCAATGGCCAATGCTTGTCTCACGGGACTCGTTTACATACATTTTAAATTAATTTTGTCTTTTGAGGTATGTATATTGTTTCTCTTGGTTAAAGCGTATATTTGCCTTTTACGACTAAATAAGGTCTCTTTGGTTTGAATTATTTCTCAATGGATGTTAAGGATGCTTAGTAGTATCCCGTCACTGGCTTCATGTTCGGACCTATCGGTATGTCTTCGGACTTGTTCCTTAGGGGATAGTGATACTTTTATGTATTTATATCCGAGCACTTAACTTGGCGCTAACCGGTTTATCTCTTCAAAGATCAAAGTGCCAACTTGATAATGACTGCTAATTCATTGATCAAACCCGACTATTGGAACATAACACTAACAAAGGAACTATTTGTCAAACAACCCGTTGTATTAAACGGATCCGGTATTTGCCATAAAAAAGCTAAAGCTCCTCTAAAGCTAGTATTAAACAATTATTTCCAGTCATCAAAAATTACAAACAACGACACCTACTATTTTTCGACTCGCGTTTTGCCTAAAATAATTGAGCCACTTTACGCTTTAAATCCGCCTGCGATTCTGGGTTATTACTTTAAATTAGTTAAATTATGCATTGCATTTTTGGAAGGGTTATCATTATCAAAGTCTTACTATCCTCGCCGCGTATATTACCGCCAGGTCACCGTGGCTAGGTGGAAATGGTGTCCGCCATGCGACCGGGAGGTCCCGGGTTTGTTTCTTACTGTGTTGGCGATATTTAGATCTCCCCAAAGACACCATGTACTAGTTCTGCCCAGGAAACGGACTCGCGTGAGTTTCAATAAGCATAAGGAATTTGATGCAATCGAGCTAAAATAAAAAGGTTTTTAATATTATCGCCAGGTTCATCGACCATGACGGTGACGGAGTTATCTCCTCTGCCGATCTCTACACGCTCATGATGGGGTTGGGCGAGATGCTGACCGACGACGAGCTCTTCAGCATCCTCAACATGGCCGACCTAGACTGCGACGGCAAGGTCACCTATGATGGTAGGTTCCCAGTTTTGCGCTAGTTATTATGTTCACGCTGATTCTAGGTTCCCGGTTTTGTGCTAGTTAATAGGTTCCCCCTGATGTTAGGTTCCCCATGATATTAGGTTCCCGGTTGTGTGCTTGGAAATAGGTTCCCGATAATGGGACGTTCCCGGTTTTGTGCTTGTTAATAGGTTGCCGCAGATGTTAGGTTCCCGGTTTTGTACTAGTAAGTAGGTTCCCGCTGATGTGAGGTTCCCGGTTTTGTGCTGGTAAAATATGTTCCCGCTGATGTTAGGTTCCCGGTTTTGTGCTAGTAAATACGCCCGCGCTGATGTAAGGTTTCCGGTATTTTGTGCCAGTAAAAATGTTCCCGCTGATTTTATATTCTATTATATTATATTTATATTCTATATTTTATATTAGGTTTCTGGTTTTGTGCTAGTAAATACGCCCACGCTGATGTTAGGTTCCCGGTTTTGTGCTAGTAAATAGGTTCCCGCTGATGTTAGGTTCCCGGTATTGTGTACTAGTAAATATGTTCCCGCTGATGTAAGGTTCCCAGTTTTGTGCAAGTAAATAGGTGCCCGCTGATGTTAGGTTCCCGGTTTTGTGCTAGAAAATAGGTTCCCGCTGATGTAAGGTTCCCGGTTGTGTGCTAGTTAAAATGTTTAATCAGATGTTTGGTTCCCGGTTGTGTACTATTTAATATGTTTCCGCTGATGTTAGGCTCCCGGTACTGTGTCTTACATTCGAGCAGAAAGCAGATTCCCGGTGTTGTGCTAAGAAAAATGTTCTCGCTGATTCCCGGCTCGGTATAATGTAAATATGCTTCTTCCGATGTCAGGTTCCCAGTTTTGTAATATGTATTTTTTCCGCTGATGGTAGATTCCTATTTGTATACTGTGTAATATGTTCCTGCTAATTGTATGTATTCGTTATGTATGCATATTTAATATACATAATTATCTAACAATAATACGCATTAACAAATTTGATAAGCCTTCGATATGCCCATTTAAAAGCCATATCGATATGTCAACACGAATGTTTTGCGAATATTGATAACGATGTGCAGATAGCTCTGTTTGTGCTACACTATCCAAATTTATCACCATTCGTGTATACATACCTTTATAGTCGAGTTTAAAGGATTTGATCACGTTTTATTAGTGTTCATTGTATCTGTATTGTCTGTGCAGACATAATAACACTTTAAAGATAAGTCCGATGACAATTCAAAACATTTCATCAGCAAAATCAGTTTAAATACCAATTAATGATACGTATCTCTGAAGTTTTACCTAATTAAACATTATATTCCGCGTATCGATGTTACACAATGGCCTTTAATACATGTGCTGATAATGATTATAAATATATTGATGAAACAAATAATGATGATGATGATAATGATGTAAATGATAATGCTATAAATGATAATGGTATTGGCGACCATGTTGGTTTAATACAAATCAATAGATGGAGCATGTACGAAAAAAGGTCATAATCTCTCAATGAGGGTGGTGTGTTTACGGCAAATAGTGACGATTGCGGTGATTTTAAAGGACTTGTTTGCAGTTTGTTTAAGTTACGATTTTCAAAATAATTGTCATAGATTCATAAAAAAGAATGTACACATAACGTTTAAACAAGCAAAATAACACGCATGACGAAAAAATTGGTAGCGCAATAGCTTTTGTTTCGACAGGTTTGTGGTTCGAATCCCGGGGAAGGCAAATTTTTTATTGAACTGTTTTTTTCTTGCTATTTTAATAAATAAAGACTATTCAAACCGTTATAGATATGTTGGTAAACATATTAAATGATATGTTAAAACAATACGAAAATCGTTGAACAACTCCCTTTAAATGATGGCCATAATATACGCAGTATGATTTCTGCAAATTTTAAATACAAAGCGTACAACCCCATTTCCATTGATACCAGTTCATGCCTTGACTATAAACCACTACTTAGTTCTCGCACATGCTCATTGGCCACTGAACCATGTGCTTGTATGTACAGTGTACAATAAATAGCTTGGACGTTCAAAATATCCCAGATAAACTCCCTTTGATTACATATTTGATTGCTTCCTTAAACCATAAATGACACGCATAACCCGCTAACCAAATACAAATCCACACACATGTTTATATCAATATCAGCTCTATCGCGAATAATCAGACACGTAAAGTGTCAAATCGTTTAATTGTTTATCACGATGATTTAACGAAATGTAATCAAATTTAAATCATTTATTTCAATACCGCAGCCGTTATTTTGGCACAAACCACCATGGGAAAATGTAATTAAAAATATCGAACTTCAATAGAAGCCCAAGTTGGTCAATTTTGTTCAATTTGGAATATATCAGTCTCACGTTTAGCTTGGTCAAAGTTGACTTAATTGGAAATTTGAAGGATTTAAATGGTCAGAGACAACGCACGGGATGCGTTTTTTGTCTGAGGTAAGACTATCGTGTATTGTACCTGTAGTCCGATTCATTTGTTTTATTACAAAAGTCAATAATAAAAACAAACGGAACCAAAACAACACGATACATTTATTTATCCATTTCTTCATTCAATCGTTTTTATTTTTTCAATTTTTCTTTTTCATTTTATATTTTCAATTTTGTTTTAATAATAGTATTTCATTTTATGATATTTTATTTAATCATACCGAAAACAAAACTTTGCGAAAGTGTTCAATAACAAGCCATCGCCGCTTTAAAACATATCATACTTACTTCCATTTATCATGTGAACAGAAACTACGATAGTGTGTTATTTGAAATATTCAATACCCAATTCAGTCGGTATCAGCCTAAAACTCAGGCTGCATACAACCATAACTGGTTCAATGGACCGCCATCAATAGAACGCGAAGTCAAATAGTCCAATGTTTACACATTTATTTGAATAGCTTTAAGTATATACTATAATGCAAACACAAAGCTCGATTGAATCAACCCAGACGGCGGGAGTTTGTAGCCATTTTGTCGCAGATGAAACATTTTGTGTAACATTTTGGTACCAAACATGCTACGTTTTATTTTTCATTCTGTGTGATAGAGGTGAATTTATAGTGCTAATTAAAGGAAGTCTTCTAAGATGGAGTCATTTGTCAAGAAATGTAAGATACTGTATCTTTATTTTAACTCACTGTCGTGTGTTTATGTTTGTATGCATATAGATTCGTTAGAGTCAGAACGGTCTTGTTTGACCAAAACCGTTGATGGACAATTTAAGCCATGTTCTTTAAGCGGAGTTTGCCTTTGACGGGCGTCAATAGTACAACACACAAACGAATTTTGTAGCGTATCGGCTTACATATTTATCGTTCTTTTGTTACCGTGTGTTGGCTATGTAACTTGGAACGATAGATTAAGGGCGAAACTACGACAATTCT
Organism: Dreissena rostriformis; assembly: GCA_007657795.1. NCBI lineage: Eukaryota > Metazoa > Mollusca > Bivalvia > Myida > Dreissenidae > Dreissena > Dreissena rostriformis. Next base: position 16,025 of record VMBQ01005323.1, on the reverse strand, counting down.
GTACTCGTCAGAATTGACTACATGAAACATGAATATCTCTTATTAGTTATGACTAACTGTTACAAAACCCAAACGGTGCGAGCGTAAATTACTCTCTGACTCATTAAAAAATGTGACCCTAGCCATTAAAGCTAATAGGCATTTAAACTATGAAAAATGTTGGCTCCGACCAGTAATTATAATAATTGGTATGGGTTCTGATTTGTAAAGACGATATTATTGGGCTTACCGGTAGTCAGTTCGGCTATGCAGATTGTTTGCTTTTTTGAATATTTTGCCTCTGAGTAATTTTCGCAATTTATTAAACCCATTTATGCCTAGTGGACTCTCCCATCCTTCTAAATTGGATCAATTTATTTCCAAAATTAGGGATGTCTAGTATANTGTGTTTTTTTTTTACAAAAGCCTTTGCCAATTATAAACGCCGCTACTTAATTATTATCCGCGACCAAATAAACATTTGGTACTTTGGTCTTGCGCACAAAAGATGAAATCATTTCTATTCATTCTTATCTGCTATCACTGACAGAACTCAGTTCGTAAAGGTTTCAAACATACCAATGCTTGTAGACGGTCTGTCTTATTGAAAAATGTTAGGTATATACATTGCATACCTATTTCCTTTTCCCTTTCTTTTTTGAAAGCCAGGCAGCATTTAGGTTTAAACTGTGCTCAATTTAAACTATTAAAGCGTTATTCTGCGTATTGGAATAGAGTGAACTTGCAGGTTAAACATTAAGTCAAGTACTTTAAACATACATGAAACATTGAGTGAATAGTGCTTGAGTACATGTATATTGGTGATATGCCCTGGATATTTAGGTGGAGTTAAATCTACACTATTATAATAAATATATCTACTCTATATAGGCCTACTGCAATGGTATTGACACATGTGAATTGTGAATAATGTGCATTTCACGGACATAATAAGGAATATTCACGTGTAAAAAATTATAACATAATTAAACACATTTTTGTATATACAATTTCAATAACATTTGTATCTCTATCCGTGTTGTTTTCTGTAATATCCATCGGGGGGTTCAAAAACGTTGTCGAGTGAAACATTGTATAACAATTGTATTGAATTGTAAATTTGTTTCATATAACGTGTTGAATAAAATAAAAACACAATTGAATTTTCTACATGAAGCAATCACACTTAAGGTCTGCGTTGGATACATACGAAAATGCACTCTCTTCCTGACACAATGCCTAAGTCATGCGATCTAATGAACGAAATTCGTGTACATTTATTTACTTGCTATACCTGTGTCGTTGCAGATTTCCGGAAGTTTTTGCTGCCCCAGTGCGGCGATGAGACGCTGATAACCGCTCCGCATCTTCTGGCACAGTCACGTCTGAACCAGGCAACAGAACCCGCATTCACCAAGGCAACAGAAGATTCAAAAACGAACGTTATTTCAGCGTCAGACACTCGTGATATTGTCCAAGGCAGTATAAACATTCCTTTTGGCACGGATCAGGAGCCTAAAGGTTTGGACACAAGTGCGATTGTGGAGGATACAAATACAGATATTTCGGCGGAAGAAGGGCTAGTAAACGCTAAACCGGAAACGACCTGGAGCGCCGAGGAAAAAGTCGCACTAGAGAAGAGACGGTCTTCAATGTTATGGGGTTACATGAACAGGGCTAACAGCACGGTTAGTATTTAGTGGACTAAAACGTTTTTTTCTTTTTTTTTTCGTTTGTATAATTTTATTTTATTCGTAAGATATTACAGACATACATACACGCACAAAATATGCATAGTATTGTAAAGACATGTATTTGATGGGTACATAAATTAAGATATTCCGTAAGATATTACATACATACATGCAAGCATGTTATTTACAGAGAAGACTCAAATTTAATTATTCAAATCATACACGTACACTTAAACTTAATTATTCAAATCTCACACGCAGATTAACACTTAATTATATAAATCGTACACGTAATAGTATTTTAATTTGATTTTTGTGGGCCATTCTCATAATATGTGCTATTGGCATTACTTTATTAATAGCACGGATGTCAATAGAAATTAAGCCATCCTTCTCCATATATATTTCTGTATATAATCAGTACAATGTTAAATTATACCAATTTACTACAAATGTGAGTTTTCCATTTTATGCCGTCTGGTTTCCGTATTCAAAGCACGTTTAACTAAATATGTTCATGCATTAATGCGATAGCCCTTTTGACGCATAATGCGTACGTCCGTGTTATAGCTTGCCAATATTAACCGACACTGACCTTTATATGCATGAAGATATTTAAATCGAAGCGGCCCTACTTAAGTATACTGCTATAACCTCGTTTAACTCGTGCACAAGGGGAACTAACAAACCCGAATGCAAATACATGCAACTATCAAAGTGTATAATTCATGCTTTTTGGATTCACCAGTGCCACGTCAATGTTTTCGAACTATACAATTATGGTATTTTTTACGATGACGCTTGTCGATTCCAGGACTCAACAAAACCAAGCTTACCGTCAGTTACATCGGAGGACGACAGTGTGTTTGAAAGCATCAAAGCCGAGTCAGAGTCGCCCAAAACCAACTTGCCTGAAGCTTATCAAGAAACTAAACAAGAACTTGACACTTTACGGACTCCAGTTGATATTGATCAAGACAGAACTGAAACACCAAATCAGTTGGGTGCAATACGTGAAGAAGATGAACATTCTAACTGTGATCTTGGAGATAAAGAAGCGGATTTAGTAGAAAAAGATTATAAAATAGACAAAACGACTTTATCGGCAATTGAACATAAACGAAAACATTTTTCAAGACAAAGCTCGTCAGCGTCTCTGAAAACAAAAATAACAGACAGTTTTGGTGACTCTGGCATTGAGACTCTAGATACGGTTAATTGTTCAGAAATTAGAGAACAACCCGACGTGTTTGATGTAGACGAAATGTCCGAAGACGAGACGGACGAAAGACAGAAAATGTCAACGCCTTGCTCTGAGATAAAAGCTAGCCCGCGCGCTATTTATGACGTAGAGCAAGATGACGAGGATATGGTTGACGCTCATCTCGTGCACGAGTCCCTCTCGCGCGTCAGTTCCTCTGAATCGCTGAGCAAATTAGATGATCTGGAATCTGAAATGCCAACGGAACGGGTTAGAAACTACGTGAACGACATTTTCCACATTGAATTGCCGAAATCGCCAAGAGGAAACAACGATGGAAAGAAAATAGATGAAGACAAGTTAGCAAAAGCTGAATATTTGCAAAGCGTCATATCGAACCGCACGAGTGTTTCGCAAAATATTACTGTAACAAAAAGTAGTTCTGGTAGACCAATGTCGGCTCGGCGCCCTGAATCAATAATCCCATGTGCGCATGTCAATATTGACCTAACGCTTGATTCCCCACCGAAGGCGGATGTACGTACGTTTCGCAAATCATTAGAACGCGCCAAAAGTGCAACAACGCCGAGGGAATTACAACGGGCAGCCGTCGATAATATAAATCATTCAAAGTCAATTAAACTTGTAAATCTTATCGATTTGATGAACGGTCCAGTGAGTGACGAAAACGTTTCTCCATCCGTAGAGCGAAGTAGGTGGCCAGTTAGATTGCTGACTCGTCCAAGATCACCAGTGATGAAAAGGCCTTTCACTCGTACGGTGACAAGCTTGTCGTTAAATCTCGATTGCATTCAAGTGGAAAGACAAGAAAAACCAACGTTCCACCAAAAACGTGCAAAATCTGCGAACCCGTTGGGAAGGTCCACGCCACACACCCCAAACACTAAACAAACAAATACTTTTCGACCGAAGAGTGCTAGTCTGCCCAACACGCCTGCCCCTATTTCTTACCGGAAGTCTGAACCAGACAAAAACACAGAACTTCTAGCAGCGAAGCCATTTGCGAACGCAGACTTATTGTATCCAAATAAATCAATGCTAACCACTTTTCATCATGGTTTCAAATCGATCTGGCCGATTGGACGTAAAATAAACCTTATCCAGAGCAAACGTCCGTTTGAAAAATTTGAAATGAACTCTTACTCAAGAGCCATCGAGCGCCAACAATACCCTTTCAAGGGTAATCATAACATTTGTATAAAGTCTGCCAAATGTGAAAACGCGTCCGATATTTCGGGCCCGATTGTTACTAAACCGGAAGTGAAATCAAAGTGCGAACCTGAGGATAGTAACAAGGTATCACAAACCGTTGTCAGAAAGTTGTCTTTATATATTGAACCAAACCGCACCCCAAGATCGGTACGATGAATTTAGACTTTGAACGACGACATATTCCAAAATGAGTTGTGTGCTATAAGTTGTTAATTTTTGCCATGGACGTTTTTGTTTTTGAATACGTTTAAGTAAAACATATTTTAATAATTTCATCCGTTATGATTAAAGTAAGAAATTAACATGAACAAATTCTTGCATTCAATATCATCACTATTGTATAACAATTATCAAACATTGATGTCGTCATGTTATCCTCATATTCGTCGTCGTCAGCGTCAACAAAATTATCAGTAACATAGTCATGATAATCATGATAATCCTTATCCTCTTCCTCTTTCTAACCTCATCCTCCTCCATTTCCTCCTCATCCTCATCATCATTTTAAGTAGCAGAATTGTCATCAGCATCATCGCCACTATAAGCAGCATCTTAATCGTCGTCGTCAACATTATTATCATTGCAATTACTTTTAGCATCTATTGTATTAACCCATTTATGCCTAGAGTCTAGAAAAAAGGCCTTGGCAAACAGCGTAGACCCAGATGAGACGCCGAATGATGCGGCGTCTCATCAGGGTCTGCGCTGTTTGCTTAAAGGCATTTCTGTAAGAAATATTCTAAATATAGAAATAAATATACTAGACATCCCTAATTTTGGAAATAAATTTATCCAATTAAGAAGGATGGGAGAGTCCACTAGGCATAAATGGGTTAATTTCGCTATCAACATCGTCATCATCATCTGCAGGCGGGTGTGATTTGATTTATTTGCCTATTTATGTGTGTGTGTGTTTGTTTGGTTGTCTATTTTGTTACATAAATAGCGTTTCGGTACCTTGTTACCTTATGCAAGCGATGTTTTAGAGTACTAACAGTCATCATCAACGTCACAATTTCATTTGACAATTACCGTTAACATACCAGGTTCATTTGAAAATATAATGAAGATACAAAACGACATGAAATGCGTAGATTCGAAACAAGTTAATTAAAAATGATTTGACTCCACATGTATTAGTTTCTCACATATGCATGGACAAAATGCGTTGACATACACACTAGTAAAAAGTACACAATGACATTAACATAGTATTCTATTTATGATACATTATTTATTAAAATTATTGGTGAGAAAATCAAAAATATTAGCATATAATTCTTATAAGCAATAGTCAAAACAGACAAAATAACTGAATCGAACCTTGCGTGGTAATTTTAACATTATTTGTGATCTTACCCGGTTTAGTACTTATGGACATAAACACACAAATATTTACCTTAGATAAGCACTGGTGGATATATCCATAGGAGAGGACATCGCAGAAACCCTTCAGATTATGAACGAGAACAAGGAACTGTGTATCTGTTTGGATTCGGATCTGCACTCTGACGTCATAAGCGTGTTCGTCGGTAAAGAGGGCAATTTGGCAAAACGGTCGGGATGGTCCATTGACAGTCCGGTCAAGTTCACCATACCGGTTACTCCACGCAAAATAGCCCTCAACAATTAAATGAAAAAGCAGAGTAACAATACAAAATATCGATGTATGCCTCGATTAAAATTGAATCAGCATTTCAAATGTAGGTAGATTCAGGTAGAACACAGGACGTTTTGTTCAAACTAAAATTGTTGAATCACCTAAGCAAAGTACCAAAAAACAAAGACGGCTGCCATCTTCAACTTACACAATGTGTACCCCTAAGATAAGCATAATGCAACATATAGCCGATATGGTTAATTTAAGTATATAAACAACTCTTCTTTTCACACACTTTTTTACTTACTGGCATATAAAAGTGAAATCTACTGGCTAATGCTCTTCTCACCAAAATTTGTATATGGATAAAAATCACCATGTTTATTTTCGTCTAGTTTTGTTTGCTTCCATGATGAGTTGAAAATATGCACATGGCATACACAATACATTCGCCCATTGTCATCTTCTTTTTCTATCTTAAAACAGTTGATGTAATTATGCAATTCATTGTGTATAGACATTATTTGATCAACTAACATCACAACGACCTATTCATCACAGAAATTACTCTTTAAATGCTACGTTAATTTCCGTCGAAAAGTTAAAGAACAATGAACCACAGTTAGAGTCACTGACACTGTTTTCAATCTGACAATCGTTCAACAAAAACACTTAATCGAGTGATTCGAGTACATTCTACATTATGTAAGAAATCTACAACGCAATCTCACCGTTTTCATTTGAGAGCCACAATAATAATAATCCATAAGTAACACACACATACGTCATATTTTAGCGCAACTGCGCTTCCAAATGCCAAGACAAAAACTGAATGAATGATGCAATCCAGTGACGTAATGTAAGCAGGCAAGCGCGTGCAATTCGGCGATTTATTTTGCATTCAGTTAAAAATCAATAGAAACGCTGTATTGGTTTAATTACTAACGGATATTATTCGTACACGTTACATTGATTTAAAATGTATTCATTCAATAAATGTATATACATTTACATATACAGACAAATGAATAAGGATGTTGATACATTTTTACGAGTTAAATCGTCTACAAGTCTTAACTGCATTTGACCTTTAAGCGAATGGAAAAGGCCGAACATGTAGTCCGTTATGTACATGATGAAGCAGTGTGAAGTCTGGAAGAAATGTAAAGGACAAGTTTACATGACATTCATAGTTTTCTTCTATAATTTCATTTAGCTGTAGGATAAAACGCTTTCCGCGTGTATCACCGCCCTGAATAATTGTCTCGAGTAGAGTTTCATCGAAGTGGACCCTCGATAATGCGGGCTCGCACTCTGCACCGGAAGTGACAATATTTTGTATCTAGAGGACAAATAACAGATGACGTGGTTGAATAAATGTCCACTATATTTTCGATAATCTTTCTCTATCTCTAGAATGCTTCACACATCGGTTGTTCAAAGCACAGGAATACTAAACGTATTTTGATGAGGCTGCTTAATAATGTCGTCACTTTAACACAGGCGGAAAGTTTAAAGGGACGAGGAAAAGTTAACTAAGGTGAACTCATGTTATATCATAAAAAAACTTAAAACCTGATGCGTCTCCTTCTATTTCAATTTGAAACACAAAACAGTTGTTATAAAATACATATTTTTAATTAAAATGATAAAACTCTCCCAGGCGGCATAAAGGAGAAAACCCCCATTATCATTTTGTGTAGTCTAAAACTGTAAATGCCATAAACTGCATATGTATCATACATAATACGATTATCTTTTTATAGTGTTATTGTAGCCACAAACTCTATATACTAGTACAGTGTCTATTTTGTTCTCATTATTACCAAAAACATTGTCATTATCAGAACATGTACGCAACGAACAGTTTTTCTCGTTTCCGAATTATGCTTTGTCACATTGATTGGTGACATTAATGGAATTGAACAATCACATCGATTGTTCAATTCCATTAAACTGAAACAGTTTTGGTGTGATTTTTTTCTCCACAGTTTAATGACTTGCTTGAAAATGAATACATATTGTATACACGACATTTAATACTTATACATATAGAAATATGTCTCCTTTAAAATTCACAAAATCGTTGTCAAAAACAATCGAATTGCATTACAGGCTAGAATTTTGCAAACGTACGCACGATTGGAATCTTTTTATACAAGAAGGCAGCCAAAGACATCGTGGTTTTCAGCAAATTTTTCACAGTGGTATCCCCTGAAGCGGTTTAAAGAGGCGGATAATTGTGATGGACTTGTGTAGGTGACAAATGCGAAAATAAATTCTTTCTTTGAAATACAACTGTATATACAGTTTGCAATGTGTTAATATCAATTTTCACATAGCCAAGCTACTTTCAAATGTTTACCATACATGGTTGGAAAAATAAGGCCATACGCTTTTGAAAACAAAACACACAGTAGTTCATGTACTTTAATTGTTACTAAAATAGTTTGCCTTAAAAATATTATGTTAAACGGTATGTATGTGTCCACATATGTGTAATCTGTTCCCATCGGGCATATAATTACTATCCTCTATGAGAGCACACTGCGCATGTCAGCTCACGACCACTGACAAACGGAGGACACTTCAACGAACCACAAATGGTTTCCACGTTATATAGAATCGCGCCACTTTCATATTCTGCGCTACTGCAATTGGTCGTCTCGGCCTCGCCGTCGACGCAAATAAAATCCTTGTTCGACTTATGGTCGTAATTTTCCGCCATCAGGTACCCGGCGTACTCCAGCGACCATCCAGGGTAGCAGGCGTTCCTTCCGGGAACCATGAGCACATTGCCAGTGGTAACGTGGCATACGGCGCACGGGACCTCGTGAGTGTGAAGATGTTTAAGGATTGGGGAACTGCTCGTTACGTATTCTGCACCGTAAATACGTGCATTTTGGGTTGAAACCGTGTCGTCGTACGTTCCCCACAAAGGCTCACTGGGCAGGCAAATGTAATTGGCGCCACTTCCGGAATGACCATCATAACTCCCGGCCACGAAGCCTTCGTACACAATTGTGCTTGAGGAGGGACATGAACGTCGACCCCAGCGAACATAAGTAGAGCCGGAAGAACCTTTTTGTTTGTGTTGAGCAAGTTCTTGAATCTTTTCCGTCAATTCTGCAAGAAATTGAAACAGTATACTAATACCACACTTAAGGGCAACATGTTCGTGTTATGTCGCTCGAATGAACGAAAAGCAAAATAGTATAATGATTAGGAGTATGATTTATTTACATTCGATCAACAGGCTAGGTTAACGCTTCTTCTGATCTAAGACAAATCTCTACTCTAAATAAAACCATGCTTGTAAATATAGCAATTTTAAGATAAAAAAATCATCAAACGTATTTTTTTTCTAGTGAATAATGCCTTTATTTAATGTATGCATTAATTTGTCTGAAAAACAAACATTGCACATGCCAAGTATAACGTAAGACGTCCTTAAAAACGTCCATAAATAAACAGTATAGTTGCTTTACCTTGTATTTGTTTTTCCCGTCGTACATTCTCGTCCAAGCACTGGTTAAGCCGTTTGTCGACGGTTTCCACGTGTATCTCCATTCGGATCATCTTTTCCAGAATTTTTTCCTCATAATGGAATCTCGAACAATCGGGTTCACGTGCTTAAGCGGAAGTGGTCATCACGCTCACTAGAATCAGAATGTCCAACAGACATGACTTGAAAAATGTCGTACACATTCTTGAATCGTGGTGCGGATCGGAGATAGCCAACACAAGATGTTTCTTCGACCAGCTATCTGCATAGCACAAATGCGATAAACACTGCACATAAACACGCAGCACACACGCAAACAAATTAATACAACTGACGTTACCACATCAGTCGGGTTTCAACTGGTTTTAAGGACAAAGTCCCAGGGTTGGTAATCAATGTTAACAAAATAGGACATTTAATAGTTACTTTGTTATAAATACATTTTTTTGCGAAGCTTAATTATGTTTTGTATTACAAAAAACAAAGACATTTGTTCGTGGGTTTCTATAAACATGGAGGTTTGCCAAGACTCATTGAAGTCAAATGCACGAACGTATTGTGATATTTTTGCAAGATTGTATTATAGGGACTTGTTCACAGATTTTGGCATGTTTTCAAGTTTGTCATTAAATGCGTTAAGTTGATAAATGTAAACATCGGAACTAAAAAGCTCCAGTATAAATCAGGAATAAAATTAAAGAAAGAAAAAAAAGTAGTCCACACCGGGGCTCGAATCACTGACTCTTGGAGTAAAAGTCGTAATGTCAAAAACTATAACGATAACAACAGAACTCTCCAAATTATTCAATCGTTTCGCGTTTGTAACGCTTTACATTTTTTCCAGGCTTTTCAATCGTCAAAATATGCATATAGTGGATATTTGAGAGCTTGGTAAATGTTCAGTATTACTGTTTCCTCGCAAATATCATAACAACAACGAACATTTGCAGATCTGAAACATTTTATTTTCAATTTTAACAAAACGTGAACAGGTCTCTTTAAGGTGGAACGTTTATTTGTTTTCAATTAAGAGGGTGCGTGCTGCAAACGGATTGTGATCGTTCTCTATTACTGTATATGTAGTAAACCTTGGATGTTATCACCAACAAATTCATCTGCTTTCACGAAATAAAACGAAACACAATATTATTCGCAGCTTCTAGGATTTGAACTTTGATTTTTTTAGGGCTCAATGGGAATGTGATAGCATAAAATCAATGCATCATACGATACAACGAATATTAATAGTAATAGAAAACAGTTACTAGATTCATTGACACGTTTAGCCATGTGTCTTTATATTAATAAAATACCGTTGCATTCAATAGGGTTTGAAAGATTCAAGATGCTTATAAAACCAATAATTTAACAAATCCCACGTCATTTAGAACCTTTATGTATAGATTATAAATCATAACAAAGATACACTCTGCAATCCTAGCCGCCAAAGCAATTGTATGTTCTTATGAAATCTACAACTGAACAACTGAGAACAGAACGCATGTACCGTAAAAAGAAATATAGTCAACATTTACTTTAAAAATCGGAATGATAATAAATGTTGAAATATTTCTCGAACCTAGCGTGTTCTTCCAGAAAACAAATACATAGTTTGTAAGTCTTTGATTTATATATACAAGTATTTCCACAACCCTACACTGACACGTTTCAGTAGTAATTTCTTTTAGAGACTCTGCGCATATAACTTAAACAATTCAGTACGGTCAACAATAAGCAGCATTACGTGTCTAAAAAACTAAAACGTCAATTGTATTATTACTGCAATTACATGATAAAAGATTACTTTCAGGGACAAAAACTCGGTCAAAGCGATCACTAATTAATTAAAAAAATCATTCAATCATTCATTTAACATGTTAGTGTTGTCGATTTGCTGAACGGTCCAGTGAATGATGAAAACGTTTCTCCATCAGTGGAGCGAAGTAGGTGGTCAGTTACTGGCAATTAGACTGCTGACACGTCAAAGATCACAGGTGATGAAAAGGCCTTTGACTCGTACGGAGAAAAGCGTTTCGTAAATCTAGATTGCATCCAAGTGGAAAGGCAAGACAAACCAACGTTCCATCAAAAACGTGCAAAATCTGCGAACCCCTTTAGGAAGGTCCACGCCACACACCCAAAACACATCAAAAACAAATACTCTTCGACCAAAGAGTGCTAGTCTGCCCAACACGCCTGCCCCTATTTCTTACCGGAAGTCTGAACCAGGCAAAAACACAGAACTTCTAGCAGCAAAGCCATTTGCGAACGCAGACTTATTGTATCCAAATAAATCAATGCTCAACACTTTTCATCATGGTTCAAATCGATCTGGTCGATTGGGCGGAAAATAAACCTTATCCAGAGCAAACGTCCGTTTGCAAAATTTGAAATGAACTCTTACTCAAGAGCGATCGAGCGCCAACAATACCCTTTCAAGGGTAATCATAACATTTGTATTAAGTCTGCCAAATGTGAAAACGCGTCCGATATTTCGGGCCAAGATAGTTACTAAACCGGATGTGAAATCAAAGTGCGAACCTGAGGATAGTAACAAGGTATCACAAACCGTTGTCAGAAAGTTGTCTTTATATATTGAACTAAACCGCACCCCTAGATCGGTACGATGAATTTAGACTTTGAACGACGACATATTCCAAAATGAGTTGTGTGCTATAAGTTATTTTTTTGCCATTGCGCTTTTGTTTTTAAATACGTTTAAGTAAAACATATTTATAATAATATATTCATCTGTTATGATTAAAGTAAGAAATCAACATGAACAAATTCTTGCAGTTAATATCCTCATTATTTGTATGAATATATTAATCAGTGATGTCGTCATGTAATCCTGATCATCGTCATCCACTTCCTCTTTCTAACCTACTCCTCCTCATCATCATTCTAAGCAGCAGCATTGTCATCAGCATCATCGCCACTATCAGCAGCATCTTAATCATCGTCGTCAGCATTATTATCATTGCAATTACTTTTAGCATCTATTGTATTAATTTCGTTATCGACATTGTCATCATCATCTGCAGGCGGGTGTGATTTGTTTTATTGGCCTATTTATATGTTTGTTTGTTTGGTTGTCTATTTTGTTACATAAATAGCGTTTCGGTACCTTGTTACCTTATGAAAGTGATGTTAAGTCATCATCAACGTCACAATTTTATTTGACAATTACCGTTAACATACCAGGTTCATTTGAAAATATAATGAAGATACAAAACGACATGAAATGCGTTGATTCGAAACCAGTAATTAAAAATGATTTGACTCTACATGTATTAGTTTCTCACATATGCATGGACAAAATGCGTTGACATACACACTAGTTAAAAGTACACAATGACATTAACATAGTATTCTATTTATCATACACTATTCATTAAAAATCAGTGGTGAGAAAATAAAAAAAAATATTTGCATACAATTCTTATAAGCAATAGTCAAAACAGATAAAAATGAGTGAATCGAACCTTTCGTGGTAATATTAACATTATTTGTGATCTTCCCGGTAACTCCACGCAAAATAGTCCTCAACAATTAAAAGAAAAAGCAGAGTAACAAGACAAAATATCGATGTATGCCTCGATTAAAATTGAATCAGCATTCCCACCCCCGGAATCCCGATATGCTGTAAAAAGTTGGATGTGCTAGGAAAAGTTGCCGATAAATTTTGCGGAATTTCGGTAGGATAAGTAAATGCAGTTCTATAATTGTTTAAAGGCATTTTTGAATTAAAATATCTTTTGGTATATGCAAGGGAGGTATTATCATGTATGTTAGAAAAATCCTGGTTTTTATTATTCAGGATTTATTAAAATATTGCTATTTGAAGTCGACGATGCAGGGATTTGTCCCCTATTTAGCACTTTATTTACAAATTTCTTTAAAGGTATGCCAGTGAAAAAGTTTTCGCACCGAAAATGATATCAACCAATGTCCCCCGAGTAACATATCGCCAGGGTTTCTTAAAAGAATTAGCATGTATTGTATTAACCCATGTATGCCTAGCGTCTAGTAAAAGGCCTTGGCAAACAGCGTAGACCCAGATGAGACGCCGCATAAGTCTATAAACAACTCTTCTTTTCACGCACTTTTTTCTTACTGGCATATAAAAGTTAAACCTACTGGCTAAAGCTCTACTCACCGAAATTTGTGTATGGATAAAAATCCCCATGTTTATTTTCGTCTAGTTTTGTTTGCTTCCATGATGAGTTGAAAATATGCACGTGGCATACACAATACATTCGCCCATTGCCATCTTCTTTTTCTATCTCAAAACAGTTGATGTGAACAGGCAATTCATTGTGTATAGAAATTCTTTGATCAACTAACAACAGAACGACCTGTTTATCAAAGAAAATTACCCTTTAAATGCTACGTTAATTTCCGTCGAAAAGTAAAAGAACAATGTACCACAGTTATAAGATTTAACACTCTTTAGTGTCACTGACACTGTTCTCAATCCGACAATCGTTCAACAATAACACTTAAACATTGTGCAAACAAAAACACTTAATTTAAAACATCGCATGATTCGAGTACATTCTACATTATCAAAATATGCACGCGGCATACACAATACATTCGCCCTTTGCCATCTTCTTTTTCTATCTTAAAACAGTTAATGTAAACAGGCAATTCATTGTGTATGGACATTCTTTGATCATCTAACAACAGAACGACCTATTCATCAAAGAAATTACTCTTTAAATGCTACGTTAATTTGCGTCGAAATTCGAAAAGTAAAAGAAAAATGTACCATAGTTATAAGATTTAACACTCTTTAGAGTCACTGACACTGTTCTCAATCCGAAATTCGGTCAACAAAAACAACTTAAACAGTGTAAAACAGAAACACTGAATTTAAAACATCGCGTTATTCGAGCAAATTTTACATTAGGCAAGAAATGTACGATGCAATCTCACCGGTTTCATTCGAGCCATATATTCCAACACGTGTATTCTTATTTCGTTATAATACTCAACACTTAACACACAAATACGTCATATTTTAGAGTAACTGCGCTTCAAAATACCCAGACAATCGCGTCATTGAACTGAATGACTGATGCAAACCAATGACGAAATGTAAGCAGTCAAGCACTAGTCGGCACTGGTACTATTATCGTGTTGGGAAATCTGAAACTTTCAATGCCATAAAATGTAAATATATCATACGTTAAACGATTTCATAACAACGCATGTAAATTTGTATCACTAAATATATTCAATAGTGCAGTTTCTATTTCGTTCTCATAATTACAAAATAAATTGTTGTTATCAATATAAACAAGTGAAACTCCAGAAGCTGCAGCAGTATTGCATTTCTATCATACACACCTTCGCGGTCCTTTGTTTATTGCAAGGAACCAATTGCCAAAACGGTACAGTACGGCTTAAAACGAAACAACATATACACATAGTAGAATAAGGCTGGGGTCACCGCCTTGGAACGGTCAATGCTTTGGGGGTTTAAACCGGTTTTAGAGCGCTCAACCTCACACTTGGCCCAGCAATATTCATGATACATATAAGTGTTAATAAAATTTAACCTCATAGCATTGTAACTCAAATTAAACAGTAATATAAATGAATTACTATTTACTATCAAAACATGCACACGATCAACATTTTATCAAAGTTCCGAAATCGGATTTTCTCACAATTATTGATGACATGAATAGAATAAAACAACCGATGTGTAGCCTGAAACAGTTTTCATGTATGTTCTCAGTTTCATGAGAAGTACATGCTTGAAAATGAATAAATGTGTTATACATGATATTTAATCAATATACATAACGATTAAAGAGAATATAATATCAAATTGGAGTAAGGCAATGTTGGTAACATTGGAGAGATCAAAACTGGTAGAAACACTCAGCAACACACAAATAGATCGCATATAATATGCACAAAGTCGTAGCCAAAAACAATTGAATCGCATTACATACTGAAATTGTGCATACGTACACACGCAATAAACGTTGCATGTTTCTTTCCGCACATGACATATCACGATTGGAATCTGTGTATACAAGAAGGCAGCCAAAGACAACGTGGTTTTCAGCAAACTACTCCCAGTTGTCTGCCTTACAGCGGTTTAAAGTGGCGGATATTTGTAATGGGTTTGTGTAGGTTTTACGATACATAGTTGGAACGATAAAGCCAAACACGTTTGGAAAAACAAACATTACAGAATTTCATGTGCGTTTATTGTTACTTAAAGAATTTGCCTGAAAAATAATATACCGGTGTAAACGGATATATATGGAGCAAATATTTTTAGCATGCAAAATATGCCCAAAATCGTCAGTAATCGGCCTGTCGAGGAAATTAACCAATTGTGGAAGTGACCGTTGTGATCAGAGTGGGCCGAAAGATATGTGGCTAGAAACGACTATACAAATGAGGCGCAAATTAGTGCTGTTTTAGTAATGCTTACATAAGAACCAACAAATTGGTAGTTAAACATGTCATTAAAATAGTTTGCTTATTTAATTATATGCATCAAGCACTAAACAATTGGTGGTATCTATCAAACTGACAGCATGCAACCATTCTTCCGGTATGCACATGAGTAACCTGTTTAAACGGAGATAGGTACTATCCTCTGGGAGAGCAAACTGCGCATGTCAGCTGACGACCACTGACGAACGAGGGACACTTCAACGAACCACACATGTTTTCAACGTGATAAAGAAGCGCGCTGTTTTCACTTCCTGCGTTACTGGTTACATGACACTAAACCATTGTGTATCCCTCCGTGGTCCATTCGAAAGTAGTGCCTATTTGTAA
>VMBQ01005322.1:0-69125 GCA_007657795.1 Dreissena rostriformis | reverse complement strand
GTCGTCTTCATGTGATGATCATGTGTACCAAGTATTTTTGACATTTTCAATAACGATATTGGTAAGAATCGAAGAATTACGTTCACAATTCCATATTAGGAATATAAAATTCCATCAGCAGGATGGAACCATAATATGGCACTTGGTCCAACATTTATGACTAATCACCAAACGTCGAAATGTCTGATTGAATACAAAAGCAATTCACATAAAAACACGCAACAAATTCGTACACAATGATTACAACTGTGGTCACCGCTTCTGAACGGTTCACGCATAGCATTATGAGTAAAACAATCATTCAAAAGCTTAAGGTATATCAATGACAAAACGGCCAAACTAAACAGACAAAATACACCGAGTTAAGGACAAATCTGTGGCCACCGCCTTCGAGCGGAGAATGCAAAGACAGATTAGCTGTTTTAACCAGTTCCATGGCTCCCGGAATACGCAATAACCACAACTGTGACAGTGACCTTTCAGTAAGTAACATTCTTTTTTGCAACCGACACTTCGTGTTGATGTGATGAACATCTGAGCCAATTAATGTCGACATTACATCATGCGCAATCAAGTTATGGTCCGGACATAAACAATTATTTTAAGTGTATCCATTTAAGGAATACGCACAGTTTTTGTGTATTGAGTTTTTAACATGAATTCGGTGGATTGTGAGCTATTTGTGTATTGTACGGAATCCTCACCTCGTATAAACAGTTTTATGTGTACAGTTATGAAACATACACTACGACTGTTCAGATAAAACTACTAATTATGCTAAGTAAATGCATATTGAAGAAGACAATAACTCATCATTTATACAATTTTCTTCAAAATACACGTTTCATAAACACGTTTCATAAAAAGCAACAGTGATGTTGTAACATAGTTAAAAAAATACTATTTTTGGAAGCCTCAAACGGTACGTTAAATCATTGATAAGTATATAATTATAAATATATTATAAATTAGCAAATCGAAAGCTCTTGTTATGAATTCAAATTGTTACCGCCAAATATAGATTTAAGCGATGAATAGACGAAATTATAGGTTCGACTAGCCATTAACAGGTTCACACCAACACTGCTTTGCTTTACATGTTTCAAAGAGTAGACACACACTTTAATTTGTGTTATGTCTGGTGGTGTGTTGTATGTATCTCTGGAATAATGTTGGCATTTGGTCACCTCTTAAATTAACCACACACTGTTACAGTATTTATGTGTTTAAAGCAAACACAAAATAGGTGTTATCTTCTTCTATCTTGAATATAAATCGTGGGTTCACACAATATAAAGAAGACTTAAAAACCACAAAGAACGTCGCTATAAAGTGTCTCTCAAAATAGTGTCATAAGCTACTCTTTGATTGTTGTTTCCATTAGATTTCTAGGATTGGCACAAATTTAGCTGATGGAATTTACTCACGGCGCTTATTTCACACATCGTCGTTTAGAATTTTCATTATAAGGCGTCATTTCGACTATATACACTTGACCGGACAGCCAATACATAAACAGTCAGACCACTACATAGATAAATGAAGACAACACATTAGGGTAACCAACTACTTACCGGTCGAACGAAAGTCATCTTCTGTGTGTACAAAGTCTTGTTTTTGCTACTTCTAGTTTATTTAAATGAACCTAAACGGCTATGTAATTAAAGTAAGTAATACAATTCACGCATATAATATTCCCTTTAAATTACATTGTATGCATATGATTTTTACTTTCTTTTACTAAAATATTTTCACCTATGTGTTGTTTTTAAAAAACGGTTACAACACCGAATTTTATTTAAAAAAGGATCCTTGTTTTTATGACAGCCCCATAAAACATATTGCTGATACGGAAGTTAAAACAATAAAATTCAACTGCAATTCTTTATAACCGAAATGCGGAGATTCAATGACCAGCATGACGACAACTTATTTTTAACANTTTAAGACCTTACACACATAGCTACATATTTAACATAAATATTGTTCAAATCTGCATACAACATAGCCAGATTAACGTTGATTTCGAAACAAACGATTGTCGCGCGATATACCACTCAAATTTAACCATAAGCTATTTAAAAATGATTATACAAATCAGAATATTCAGTATTTATTGCAAGACTAATGAGAGCTGATTAATAATCATTGTGGTTAACGATTATAAATAACCCGTGTCTTTTTAAAATCTGATTTATCTTAGTTGCAAATACCATTTTCTTCGCACTGGGAAACTAGTTAAGCTTGATATAAACATAGACTCATGCGACGGCTTATCATATGCTCCCGTACTTCACTTTATATGAATATGTTTTTGTTTTGTTTTTAAGAAATATTTCATCAAATTATTGATTCATTTTGTGTTCATACTATTATATAAACATCCGTTACTATAAATATAAACAATCACTAATTAGTTGATGCTTCTAATAAGTGTTACATTGCGATTTCGTTAATTCGTAAAAGTGTTCGGTATTAAAGTGATATTAAATGCATATTTCACTGTTGAATTGAGCTGAATGGAATTAACAGGTCAAAAGATTTAGGTAAAATGTGGTAACTGAACAATTATCTGCAACTCATCTTGCTTCCAGTTGTTTATAAAAAACATATATTATATTCAATATTTTACGTGACTAACCCAGTCCTCTAAGTTAAGCCGAGGGGAACTGCCGCTTATATAACTCCCGCTGAACTACGTTACAATGAGAGGTGCGTCTGTACAACAACGCGATACGGCGTCATAACTACAACGGTTACAGCGTCTTGACAGTTATGTACATTCATATGCGTTTAAACAGGTAAATTCTTTGTTTAAACTTACACGTAAAGCGGGATATGACATTTATTCTCATTTATTAATGTTTCTTAACTCGCAACCTAAGCTATCGATACATTTCCTAGCGTGAAATTACGGTATCTTCCTTTACGACTAAGACATGTTAACGGTGTTTTCTTTACAGCGTTACAGTGCCTGCAGGAAGTCAAATTTACAACCATGGAGATTGCGTTCCACGATAGTAGCATTTTGGACGTGAGTATGGAGGTCGTCATTGATTGCAACAACGAAGTGCCTGAGGGAAAACCTGGACCGTGTACATCGACGCCGTATCGCATTGTCGTACAGACGCACCTCTCATTGTAACGTAGTTCAGCGGGAGTGTATATAGTCCCAGATTTTAAACTTACCAAATTAACGTCAAAAACGAAAGTACGGTTGATATTCAAATGCATTATTTTTCTCTTTCCGGGATATTGTTTTAGTATGTTGATGCTGCATTAACAAATATAAGTGTATATGAAGTGAAAACACCAAAAATAAAAAAACGGTTGCAATAGACACCTTTATACTGTTAGATGCGTCTAATATCACTTTAAGATAGAATGAGCTATTAACTAGATCTGTGAAGGTTTTGTCAAACTTGACCAGGATTCCAGAGATTGTCTTCGCTGTAATGCCACCATCTGTGTCAAATGCAAACAACATATTATACTTCAACGACTTAGACGGGTATAAGTTATGGTTCGATTTGACAGAACGTTTCAGAAGATTACGTTATTACATAATGGAATGAGCTTAAATGTACAATTTCTCTATCACAGTTTCTGACAAGTGGTTGAATGTTACGTTCTTACAGTGGATCATCAATATGTTTGCTTGTTGATTAGGTGCGGAGATAAGTTCTCTACCCTACATATTACCAGTAATACACTGTTCAATAATACGAAGAACGAATAACGAGTGTATGTTTTAAATTCGCTAAATATTTATTCAAATGTTAATTGATCACGTCGTCTACACCAAGACAATATACTTAAGCATTTTAAACAACAATTGGTCTTGTAAAAGAAGACTAAAACATAATGATGAATATAACTATAGTACGATATATTTTTAACGATGAACAACCTTCTCTAAGATGCTAAATTCGACTGTGCAATATTGCGGATTTTCATTTATGCCATTATATCGAAACCTGTTTTCATAAACACATGTTTAAATCCTTTAAGAAAACAATTTATATGTATGCACATATAAGGCATNGTCAAAACGAAAGTACGGTTGATATTCAAATGCATTATTTTTCTCTTTCCGGGATATTGTTTTAGTATGTTGATGCTGCATTAACAAATATAAGTGTATATGAAGTGAAAACACCGAAAATAAACAGCGGTTGCGATAGACACCTTTATACTGTTAGATGCGTCTAATATCACTTTAAGATAGAATGAGCTATTAACTAGATCTGTGAAGGTTTTGTCAAACTTGACCCGGATTCCAGAGATTGTCTTCACTGTAATGCCACCATCTGTGTCAAATGCAAACAACATATTATACTTCAACGACTTAGACGGGTATAAGTTATGGTTCGATTTGACAGAACGTTTCAGAAGATTACGTTATTATATAATGGAATGAGCTTAAATGAACAATTTCTCTATCACAGTTTCTGACAAGTGGTTGAATGTTACGTTCTTACAGTGGATCATCAATATGTTTGCTTGTTGATTAGGTGCGGAGATAAGTTCTCTACCCTACATATTACCAGTAATACACTGTTCAATAATACGAAGAACGAATAACGAGTGTATGTTTTAAATTCGCTAAATATTTATTCAAATGTTAATTGATCACGTCGTCTACACCAAGACAATATACTTAAGCATTTTAAACAACAATTGGTCTTGTAAAAGAAGACTAAAACATAATGATGAATATAACTATAGTACGATATATTTTTAACGATGAACAACCTTCTCTAAGATGCTAAATTCGACTGTGCAATATTGCGGATTTTCATTTATGCCATTATATCGAAACCTGTTTTCATAAACACATGTTTAAATCCTTTAAGAAAACAATTTATATGTATGCACATATAAGGCATTTTATAAAATGAGTAATATCATGCATATCAAAGTTAAAATACGTTTTAAGTAAAACTTCAGCTTCACGAGCAGCAGATGAAAACTCTTTAACAATGCTGTCCTCTATTTATTGCAAGGAGCCAAAGGCCAAACAGTGAGACACACGACCAATGTACTTTCCATACTGCTAACAGGATTAAATATGTTCTGTCCTCTTTGAACCCCACAATCCATAATCAACTGTAACTCGATTTTGCCTTCTCTGCTAATTTTAATCAGACGGAAGCCACATGAGTTTTGAAACCTGCTTATGTGTAAACTGTTATACGACAGCATTCTCGTCCCCAAGAGGTATTTACTATTATTTATGTGAATGCAATGTCTTCGATTCTGTTATATGTAGCAAGGTTTATTTTAGTAAAGATTGATCAAACCGTACAAGATAATAGAATGCTTTTGTGTCACTGTCGACATGGCACGGCGGCGTTGTGAGATACCTCTATGTTTTGCAAAAATGTAATCAAGGGTAGTTAGAGCGGCGTTAATGAACTGAGATAAATAAAAAAACAAATAGGTGTAGCTGTTTAACCAATCTTTTCACCTTCGCTTACCTTTGTCAGCAACCAATAAAATTTGAATATTTTACAAATAGTTATCACATTTACATAAACATGTAGTTCATTTGACTTTCCATTTTGCGTTGCATATAGTTAAACAAAATGAAATGCTGCGTGGGCTTTTGTAAAAAGGCATACAGCAGTGCGTTTTGAATCGATATTAACTGCGTGATCAGCGTGAACCAATGTAATCACTTATAAAAAGGCTTAAGGGATAAAACAGTTTCACACTCAAGTCTATAAATCAATAAAGTGTGTGTGTGTTTCCCTTTATAGATAGAAGATTGTAAGCAACAGAGCGTTTGTACTTAAAGGCTTTGTCCTCATATTTAGTAATTACAACCATATTGCCGTCTGTGCACCAGTATATTTCATATCATATAAGTATGGTTGTTTTTTATTCTGATATTCGTTTTGACTAAAATACATTAAATTATTTACAAAACTGAATTTTTAACATGTAAAAGTATAACGTTTTAAACAGGCCGTTGTTACAGCAGGGAAACGTGACCTCACTTAAAATTCATTGCATGTTTTAACAACTGCTAATGAAAATCTCACCTTGTTGCATTTCGATATTTATTTAATAAGCTTTTCATCCTTATAGCATGGATTTATGTTACAACGCTGATGCTCTCATTATATGCGATTGAAACGGCCATCCTTGTTGTCTGCTATAACGCAACCAATCAAGAGTCGTTATTAAACATACGTTGTTTTGTTTTGAAATACACAAATTGTTGAGCAGAGAAGACTTGTATCTGAGCACCAAACCCATGCAAGTCACACGATTCCTCGTAAGCGGTGCGTCAGAAAATGGATAATTATTGTTACATTTGATTAACGAGTGCGAATTTTAAACAATAATATGTTCAAATGTGACGCCAATTCATCGTGTTCAGTCTAATCATATCAACATTCAATGTGTCGCCAATTCATCGTGTTCAGTCTTATCATATCAACATTCTATGTGTCGCCATATAAGTGCAGTTTTAAACAATGAATTACGTCATTTTGTAAATTATTGATTGTGAAATACAACAATAAGGAGTGTTTCGTTTCGATACGTAACTTTGTATTTCTGAATACTTCTGTATATCTTGTCATCATTTGATAAATAATTAAACTAAATATTGATGTGAAATTTTGCTTCTTTTTTACATACTTATATCACATTCGCGTTTTTAAAAGCCCTTTAATTACCGATTTAATTTACCAATGTTTTAATATGAGCGGCTTATATAATAAACACAAAAGGTGACATTCAGCTATTGCCGTAATTGCATTGAATGGATTCTAACCTGTCACATATATAAACATGTCATTTTATGGGATGTTGATTATTTTTAGTAAGTGACTAGTATGTCGTTTGATATGATATGCTTTTAACTCCTAATATGTCAAATTGACCAGGGCGGTATCTGTGTGATGCGGTTTTTAAACACGTATCAGTGCAAACAATATTGTTCAGGGTCAAACACTTCTACACAAGAAATATTCTTCACCTATGTAGCTTGTTCTCGTTCATCAATACTCTAAACTGTCAAATGTAACATTTTATTGAAATTATTGTATTATGACTTCCTAGAACAGTTTACATAAAAATGAAATTTGTTTAACATATACCAATGCACTTCATTGGCTTCTGTGTTTTGTTAACATCTTTGGATTCCTCTTTGTATTGTTTATGAGCGTATGATTATATGATAATATACATTTTTATACATTGTATGTCACATTTTTAGACAGAACATATTAGCAATTTCTTGACTAGTGCATAACCTAGAACAATAAACATATATCAACATAAAACTTACAGTTTGCAAATTCTGAGAGTGTGGCACATAAAGAAAATAACAAACAAATGACCATGTATGTCTATGCAATGACTCTGATAAATGCCTTGTCTAGTAAAGTATTATTGTCTACAAGCCTATATTAACAGGCATGCCAACAAACCATGAAATTGGATTCAGGGAAACACTCACATTACATCTTTGACAGATTGGCTATTTTAGTTAATGTATGGTAAATATGAATGTGTGTTTTATGTAGCGAATGATGAGTTTCGTCACCGTGAAGGAACTAACATCGGCAACAGTGTTATGTAATATGGTTTTGAGAGGCAACAGTGTTATGTAATATGGTTTTTAGAGGCAACAGTGTTATGTAATATGGTTTTGAGAGGCAACAGTGTAATGTCATATGGTTTTTATAACACTCAGTGAGGCTTCTTTCTCAAAATGCACCGACGATGTTAATATTAATAACATGGTGTTACGTCTAGAACGCATTTTAATCTAAGGCGACATGTATTTAGCAATCGTTTTAGTTATAAACCATCGTATTTACAACTCGATTAGTGTTGTTTTGCAATGATAATAATACAATAATACACTTCCGCATTGCATCAATGTATTATATGTCTTAACAAATACTATTTATGCATAGACACAACTTATTCTTATTTCTGTAATGCAGCCTCATGTAAATATATTAAAATTACACAAACCATCTATAAAAGAGACAATGATCTATTGAATGCAATAAATATATTCTATAAATACACAAATGTATAACAGTAAATATTAACATACGATTTCGAATTGGTACGTATAAATATTGCGTGCATGTTCCGGTATGATATATCGTGGTGTTTGCTTGTTTGCACTGCCGTGATTTGCTAGTTTCTCACGGTTTATTAGAATACAACTGACATTCTTATCATCGTTATCATCAGCTACTTTGATATTCGTAATACGTTGTGAATATATCAAATCAAATACGCATTTGTTGCATAAAACACTGATATGAAGCGTTTGTGGAATTAGAAAACGTCGTTGGAAGAGACAGCTTAACCAAGGACACCACTTTTTCTAATTGCATTGCGTGTCTTAAATGTTATCTATGATACTAATGAAAAGGGTGGCATGTTTATAATTAAGGTCCTGAATTGAATGATCGTATATCAATGTATTATGAATAATTGGAATGATAGTCCACTTTGTGTTCGAGAGCAAGTTCATTATATGCACTCGTAAAGAGTGTGAACGTAATTTCATAAAATAAACACAGTACTGGTAAAACCGAAAAGGATTTATAACATTCTCTAGAACTTGTAGAAGTTGATTTTGTTTTAAAAGCCTCAAATCCATTAGGAAACAAACAAGCGAATGTCGATATATCAAAAACATCCGTTGATTCGTCTATGTACTTACATGTAGGTAAAGTAACACACATAATTAACGGCAAAAATATTTGCATTGTACTCTTTCATTTTTTCATATTCAATAGTTGTCCAACAAATTACACTTTCAACCACTATATATGTCTTTTCGAGTCCGCTGTGCTGTTAGTTGATTATTTTTTTCTAGGATATCAAATAAATGGTATCATTTCTCGAAATGTCATAAACCTTTCAGAATTGTCTTCAAGCTTTATAATACATTCATATTCTAGCTCCATGTTTAAGGATTGATTACATTGCGTTTTAATCGTCCTCGTGAATTACATTGTTTGTAACTAATTCAACCAATTGTTAAACAAACGCTATATGTTTGTGTTTACAATTTGATTGTTGTACAGGCGGTGCATTTTCAGCAATTAAATAATATGAGTTTGTTAAATAAATGATCTTTCTGTTATCCTTGCGACTCTTAAGTTGACTCTTCCACAATAGCCGAATAGTTAAATGCTTTACATATTCTGGTCATCAACATTTGATACCATCAGTATCTGACAGTTGTGTATATACATGCATAATGTAAAGCGTTAAATTTTCTTGCAAATGCAAACTCACATCTGCCACATATTCTTAAAATCAGTGTTCACTCATTCCAGATACGTTTTTACACAAATAATACGGGAAAAATTCGAAGGAAAAAACCTATCCTACGTATTGACATTCACTCGATAAATCATGTGCAAAACATATTTTAGTGGGTCATTTTCGTAATATATGACTAACCTTACACGCGCATTAATATGTCACAAAACCACTGAGCTAAGTTATTTCAGTCGTGGGAGTATACTTCACAAGTGTGACGCCGATTGTAAGAACTTTGAAATTACCGCCATTCTATCAATAATTTAATAATAATCACATTAAACAGTCAACATATTGCAAAGTGAAATCGGAATCATCAAGGAACTTCTTTATACCATCTGAGCTTGATAAGAATACTTCAGTTATTTATAAGCGCATGAATTGCAGATAAATGATCGCTTATATATACGTAAAATGGGATTGTGAATATGGAAATAAAATCATCATGTGCGTATTTGCGTTATCTTAGACGAGTTTGAGATTTGTTTGGCTGAATGGCTTATTATGATTAAGTACAAAATGATTGTTTTCTTCATATTTGCGTCAATAACAGGACAAGAGTTGAAAAACATCTAACCTTATTCATTGATGTGTATGACTAATATATTGATACAATCTTTGTGAAGCAACACTAAAGGAATATACGCAAGCGCATTACAAAATATAGACACGTATTAATATCAAATTAGGACGGAAAAACACATTGAAAGCATTCACGACGACGATGTTACGTTCTTCACCTTCAGTACTGCGGTTACAAACAATTGCCTTAGCACACTGCTAAACGTATGAATTCAAAACATATATAAATTAATTCCACTAGGGCTTTCATAATTATATTCGTTTGAAGTATGGGTACCTTGCACGTTTAAATACAAATCTTAATTTTATTTAAAAATCTTAATGTGGGTATAACTCGCAGGGTAATATGCGTTGCAAGCTGTCCAGGTTACTAGCACAGTTGACCGTAAGCTTTGTAATAAAGCCATCGAGTGAATCCAAAGTGGTATTATTAATACGGATATACAATATTAATCAGAAGAAGATGTATTTCTGTTCAATGATCATACTCCAATATATCATCACAATCTCCTTAGCCCTATGTTAAACAATAACATCTCATCGAACACTTTGATAAAATAAAATATAAATGTTTACTTAAAGCCACACACCTTATTTGGCATAGTAAATTAAGCATAAATAAGAAACATATTTTATCTTTGCCAATTAGAATATATATGGTGGTTACAAGGTAGAAATCCGTCTTTGAAACTTAAAAATAATCGCGTTTGTCGAAATGGACGCGTATACGTATATAAATCCTACTTTCGGTGTTAAAAGCGGTACCGTTTGAAAAATAATAAATTACTTGCTACTAGGCTATAGATTTAATTTTATCTATGCCAATTAGAATATATCTGGTGGTTACAAGTTAGAAATCCGCCTTTTTTGCGCTTTAAAACTTAAAGATGATCGCGTAAACTTGTCGAAATGGACGCGTATACGTATAGAAATTCTACTTTCGGTTTTAAAAGCGTTACCGTTTGAAAAATAATAAATTACTTGCTAACTAGGCTATAGATTTAATGAAAGTTTTGCACACTTTCAAATTGCATCTATATGTATTGATTAACATGTACTTCATTTCAAGGTGTGTGGCTTTAACATCTGTTTACTTATTATTTAACGTGTTGTATGCAATAATCAGTATTATTATTTCAGTTGTACTATTATGTCGCTCTGATTTTCATCTTACCATTAACTAATAAGATTATTATCACATTGAAACAAGTTTCTTCTGTTGATTTCATTTTGATGATATGAAATTTATTGTGTTTACCACTTTGTAAAAACATTTAGTCAACGGCGATATTGGCCGACTGGGTTTCTGAAACGTTGTGCTTAAAATTGTTCGTTGCAGCTCATTTAACGAGAGTTTAACGACTTTGGTTTCGATGACGTTGATAGGAGCATCTTTCTTGAAAACATTAATCACAACTGTACGTAGATTTTGCGTATTGAATTGTTGGGACATAACTTGTTATCATTCAACGACTGCACAATTGGAGACTATATAATAACAATATTCAGAACAAGAACTTAATNACTGTGATAAACACACTCCTAATGTGCTGTTTGAGATTGCGATTACTGTCCTCGTGTATAAACGTGTCTTATGTTGTACAAAAATACGTTGTTGGACAATTACTATAGGTCTAGACCATGTCAATCACATGTTTTGTTTTTTTCGGACAGAAGTGGAGGACATATTTGTGGCCGAATCAAATATAAAATCTTCATTCAAATACCAATATTCATCTCAAATGAATGAACATTAAGGCTGTTTATAAATTTTCACTTGCTATGCAACAAAAATTGTTTCAGAGAATTGTTTTTTATATTTCAAAAGTTTTAGAGTTTAAATACTATCCAAAACGTACATTACCTCATCGTGGAAAATTGTACGTAAACTAATGTGTTTGTTTGTTATTGCTTTTTTATAAATTAAAGTATTTTATAAAGAAAACATAATGTCAAACAAGAACAACTGAGACAACTCACAGACACATTATCAATATAATGGGCAATGCATTTGTATTTAACTTGTAAATGAATATAAGAATAAAGGAACACAACACACATTTTCAGGAGATAAATAATTGTTTATATGTGCTTGTCTGTTACAATTTTAAGCGGAGTGTGTACTATATCAATACATATGTCATTGTTACATATATTATTTATACTTATAAATACGAATTATATTGAGAGCAGCTTTATTTTACCATGTATACACTGACGATGATTATAGCTATTTTTACTCTTTAATGAGAAGTAGACATCTGATCAATGAGTAATTGCATTTCAAAACGGTTCCACAAATATAAATATTAAATGGTAGCATATGGTATCAAGCAATTAATTGAATGAATGACTATCGTCGAAAACAAAAACATGTCAGTTTACAGTTAACAGTGGTTTAACAAACCACTTTCGTGGCAAGAAGTTCAGAGAAATGAAATTTCACAAAATATAACAACAAGGTACCATAACGTTATCAATACAGCTCGGTTTTCATTTTTAACTAACGTGTTATCATGTATTTAGCTGTTACTTTACAGATGTTGCGACAAATGTTATTGAGGCCAGACACGTGTTTGTAATCTCAAGAATTAACGAATACAAGACATAGAATTATACAATTATGTTACAAAACAGTCCTAAATAATGTGCAGAACGATGGTGGGAGAGACGGAAATACATTATCGACTATAGAAAACAGTCAATATTGCCTTGAGCTAATAATATTACTTTTCCAGATTTTTTGCCATTCAAATCATTCCCAAGAATACAATACCCTGGGGTTATCGCGAATGTTAATATCACTAGAAATAACAGATGGCCTTTTTGTTATAAATGTCGGTGCGACAGCGGTAGTAACAAAAATCTAATTTATATCCGATTCAATCCGATTAAATATGTGTAATTAGATTAGCGGTGCCCACTTAACATTATTGCTGTTTAAGATGTGTTTATGTCTACATAATGTTATAACCGGTATTTTACTGCAGTCAAGGTGAATCTATCTTTGTTAAAAGGAGTGGCCTAGACAATGAACACGTGTTATTGTGACTCAACTGTTTTTTTAACTGTTACCGGTCATTTCGATAAAAATAACATTTTATGTGATGTAAATTATAAGTTAATTATGTACAAGTTATCCATTGCAATACCACTGGTATTAGGTACTACATCTTGTATCACTTGACCGACTAACTCTTAAACATTGACATATTTATCTATTGATCACTCTAAACATTATATATTAAGGCTACGCACTTCAATAAACACACTAATTTGCACATGCTTTGCCTCTAAACACTTTTAATATGAGTTATTTTTTATAAGTGAATTATACTACTTTTCACCTCTTTTCGAACCACTCATCATGCAAATTTTGTTCTTCGTTTCAGATAAAGGGTTTATTGTTCACAATGCAACACAAACGCATATTTTTACCTCTTATTTTCGTTTTTATCATTATGCACTTGTTTTTTTGTTGCAGTTAAATGGTCTATTGTTTCACAATTCAATACAAATGCAAAACATGCATTTTTCTAAACAAAATAGCTTAAGTATGAATTTGCACATAATATTGTGTTTAACAGGCCTCAAAGTTTCCAGGTTTCAAAACACTTTTTAAATGTACTTTACAGAATGTATAGCGTTGTTTATCGCTAAACAATAAGAAAAAAAAATAACAGCCAGTTGGTCCGATAAATAAGCAATAACAATACAGACCAAAATGCAAAACAGTGTATCAATTACGGTCCGTGTACATACCGTCTTTTCGTTTTTCGTTTTGCATTCGACAAAACGAAACACGAAAATAAACGCATGTTAGTTCATATTCCGATTTTCTTAGAACCGAAACAAATACAAAAAAAAGGAACAAATTTACTTATTTTTATCGTTTTTCGTTTTACTTATTACAAAACAAAACACGAAACGTGTTTCTCTATTCATATTTCGTTTCAATTTTAATATTTTAAAAATCAATAGTTGAAAATTGAAACAAAGTGCCTGCTCCCATTTATCGTTCTTGATTTGATAAAACGATAAACGGAACACGGAAAACGAGGGGCGCTGCGCAGCTTTATTTGGGAGATAACTCATGATTGATCTTCGAGCGCAGTTTCCTCCCTTTGATACTATAAATTTGAGAAATAAAATGTGCATTATTATGGAGGAAGAATAGTCGAATTTTGGCATAGCTCCTGTTGGCTAGTCTAATGGAAGAATGGATAGATCAACAGTAAGGTTATATTATTATACCAATGTACATGACTGCTTTTGTTTCAAGTCATTGGATTTGATTTAATGTATTAAATGCATTACAATAATCCTTGCACAATACAATATCTTTTTTCAGCGTAGTTTTTCTCTTCAAGTAATCACAATGTATTCATATCTGTTTAAGAAAGGGAAAAAAATCCACATTATTGCTAAACATATACATTCAATTAGTATGGTTAACAATTCCCCTCAGGGCATGCACAGCCTCAAGAAGCTCTCATACGACATGTGGTGTGCCGCCCTGGCTCCTATAGTTCGGGTATCTGACTGGCGGTGGTCTCTCGTACCAGGTGTCCACGCAGTTCTTACAACGACCCAGTGATTTGCAACAAGTTGCAAATGAACGTTGCGACACTGGTCCTGAATGTAACACTCTATGTTGTTATAAATTTCAGAGCAAAGGTTGTAATGCCTAAGATATGGGTTCATGCACTGAGTTCTTTTTAGATTGTATCAGCATGATTATGTTTGGTGCTTCCTTTATAGAATAAAAACAATTTCCTTATAACAATTATAAAATTATTTGAAACATTTTGCGAGACCACTACATTCAAATAACAGAAACATGAACGTTAAGTATAGTCCATTATTTGAAATACTTTATAAGTTACATCTCTGACGTTGTTACAAATTTATTAATTTATTTCAATAACGTTTATGTTTTGTTGTACAGATTTCTTCAAATTTTCGAATGACTGCTAAAATGAACTGGATGTGTATAAAACGAATAAAATAGTACACTTTTCGACTAATTGATGTACTTTAACAGATGATGCGCGCGTTCTTTTCCCGGCTTACCGCCACCACCACCTTCCAAGAAATCAGTTGGCTCAGTTGCCTCTGGACGGCCCAGGCCTTGTCCTTCACATGTTCCATGGTATCCCGGGCCCCTTTAACATCCTCGTCCTCTCGTGTCCCGTCACGCCCTTCGCGTCTTCTGTTCAAAGAAAATAAACTTTACAATTATTGAAGAACTAATCAATAAAATAAACTCTAAAACTCACATATCCTTGATTCAGCAAATCATACACGCATAGCTACCGATGTAAAAGCTTTTCTTTTCGTTTTCCTTTTTCTTTTTCTTTTCTAGGTTGCCGTGGCGTATGGATATGGTATCCGCCTAGCGACTGGGAGGTCACGGGTTCGATCCCCACTGTGGGNATGGCGCGTTCTTTTCCCGGCTTACCGCCACCACCACCTTCCAAGAAATCAGTTGGCTCAGTTGCCTCTGGACGGCCCAGGCCTTGTCCTTCACATGTTCCATGGTATCCCGGGCCCCTTTAACATCCTCGTCCTCTCGTGTCCCGTCACGCCCTTCGCGTCTTCTGTTCAAAGAAAATAAACTTTACAATTATTGAAGAACTAATCAATAAAATAAACTCTAAAACTCACATATCCTTGACTCAGCAAATCATAAACGTATAGATACCGATGTAAAAGCTTTTCTTTTCGTTTTCCTTTTTCTTTTCTTTTCTAGGTTGCCGTGGCGTATGGACATGGTATCCGCCTAGCGACTGGGAGGTCACGGGTTCGATCCCCACTGTGGCAGCGTTCTTTTGATCCCCCCCCCCAAAGACACCAAGTACTGGTTCTAGTCCCAGGAAACGGATTCAATAAGCCATATGCTTTCGATGCAATCGAGCTAAAATAAATAGGTTTTAACTAAAAACTGTTCTTTAATGGTATTCGAGTTTCATTTTAGGAGACAAACAGGGTCTAAAATGATAGTCGCCTGTTTTATGTAACGTAACGTTTAAAAAGTCAAAAATAAATTAGCAGCGTTATAAAAATCATTTACGGTCAATGCTTTGTTAGCATAAACGTAGTCTTGGGCGTTCTTTTCGGAACACTAAATATGTTGTTTAATTAGTTATTAAATGTGCACTTCAAGCGCAAAGCGGTTTTATCATTTAAGGTGTTTGGATATAACTCTTGTTTTTTAAAAAGCTTAAATCACTAGACATATCACCATGCAGTTGTTAAATGTAACATGTATTTGTTCTTAATCGAACTAATTTGAAATTCTATATTGCCCTTTACCATTCCATAAGATTTAAATATTTTTTTTTTTCCTTTTGCCCAGTTATTTCTTTCAATATTCGCAATACTAATACAACTTTAACATTGTAATATGTAAGGTGACGTTAAAAGATAAACATAGGGGACATTTTAGCAGCCGTCGCCGATAATTGTTCTCATTATAACGTCATGCGGGTCTAAGCGGTAATAATACTAGGATTACGGACTCAGGGGAAGGGGTATTAAAGCTCTTTAAATGTAAGGAACTCCCCCATGATAATGGTACTAGACGAGTCTTTTTTTAAAATAAGTACTGAATTTACATAGCATATGGGGCAAAGAAGAAGAAGTGTCCTACGCGGCTATTTATAGTCATATATATTCGGCTGATCGACATGAAATACCGGTACGTTGGAAAACATTAAGATAGCAAGATTATGATCATTTCAAATTGGAAAAATTACAGTACCTTGAAAAACAACTGAAACTATCCACGTCTCTGTCCCTTACGGTGTGTCTTTTCCTTCATGAAAAAAAGCACTTAAAAAGCCATGCTGATGGAAATAAGTGAATAAGTCTTATGTAAGGGAGAAAAATACGCGCAAAAAGCCACTAATGACCTACCTCCTCTAGACAGCAGCACATCCCGTAAACGCCACTCGTTTTTCGTATTTCGTATACCGTTTTTTCAAGCCAAGAACGGTAAACGGGAATAATCCGTTCCACTTTTCCAACATTTAGTTTCGTGATATGAAGATTGAAACGAAATATGAACAGGGAAATCAATGTCGTTTTTGTTTTATAATTTGTACAACGAAAAACGATATAAATAAGTTAATTCTGTTTTCGTATTTTGTTTTTATTGCGGTTATTAGAAAATCGGAATATGAACTAATATGCATTGATTTTCGTGTTTCGTTGTGTCGAATGTTTAACGGAAATGGAAAAGACGGCAAATACACGGACCAATAACAACGTGTATATTTTTTTATAGAGAATGAAACACCACAAATAATTTCATATAGATGTGGTTAGGTGAAGAGGATGTTGTTTAAAAGACACACGATCAATATGATCGCGATGATGATGATGCAGTTTATCACGTGGATACTGAAGAAGATGATGAAGTTGATGATAATGATAACGAACACCCATAAAATAGCAAACAAACAATGTGTAAACTTACATACATGAAATTGTGTTTATTATTATTATTATTGTTCAAACATATAAAGACAGCTCTGGGCGATGTATGTATAGCTGTACGCAATTCTAAAAAAATCACCGTCACGGTCATTGGACGCTTCGTTAACCGTGTGCATATATTGTTTAACCTAAAATATTAAAATATTTTATATGTACTTTTCGTGAAAATATCTTCAATTATTAAGCGATTTGTTGCCGAACCACGACAAAACGAATAACTTGACGAATATAGTATACAACCAAACGAACCATGACAAAACGAATAACTTGACGAATATAGTATACAACCAAACGAACCATGACAAAACGAATAACTTGACGAATATAGTATACAACCAAACGAACCATGACAAAACGAATAACTTGACGAATATAGTATACAACCAAACGAACCATGACAAAACGAATAACTTGACGAATATAGTATACAACCAAACGAACCATGACAAAACGAATAACTTGACGAATATAGTATACAACCAAACGAACCACGACAAAATGAATAACTTGACGAATATAGTATACAATCTAAAGAATACCATACTAGGTTTGTCATGCTATTTTCGATCGTGGTACTACTTGGCAAACCGTTATGATTACAACATGGTTTCTTATGTGCGACGGAATCTCGGAAGCAGATTAAAACCGATGGCTGAATAATGTGGTATCACATACATAATTAGCAAATAAGTTGTGATTATGTTTCATGAAGCTCCATCCACATGCATAATTCGGTTACGAGGATGCCATTTGCATCAAATTATACACTTGTTACAAGATATAATAATTGTGTCCATAAAACGTTGAAGTCGCATTCAGTAGACGGTTTAAATAGTGATTTTGAATTAGGTCACATACTTGCCATTCGTGCGGATGCTTTAATTGCGATGAATTTGATCTGAAACCCAATGAACGCATAAAACTATCGAATGATATTATCCCAAAACTAATATCTTATTGTGAAGATTCTGTACGAAAGATATTGCTTAATCACAATATTTTATAAAGCCAAACACCATTTAATATATAAATTTTTTCGTTTGTTCGTGTACCCTGTGCATAGACAACATGGCTATGTATTTAAAAGGGCACCATTCTGTATGACATTACGAACATACGTTATTGTGTTTTATGTTTGGAAGAGCTTGTTTCGAAGATTATATATACCGTGTGTGCTTTATATGTGCGTAACGTTATTAAACATACAACAAATAATATATTAAACTTGTCACATGTTTACTGATATTAATGCAGTCATTTGTAGTTTGATCGGTTATATGTCAATTAGAAACGATCACTGTGAAGGTTATTGTTAGTGTGTTAAGGAAGTAGGGCTTAAAAAGCGATTAAGAAGTTAAACAATTATAATATACAACTAGTGTTACAAAGTTTATTTGTATATGGTTATTGTATAAACCGACGACCATTTATATTGCTTTTGCGGCAGGCGAAATGTATAACAGTAAGTATGTCAATTATTTGACTACACTTCATATTGCCAGCCATAGATTGTGGTCACCATACGAATAACAATTGTATGGTTTAAAATCACCAGCTATTTATTCAAATTTTCATTTATCAAGTCGTTCACATTGAGAAAATAGCCTTTAGCATTTTAAACAACAATCTGTCTTGCAACAGAAGAAATAAAAACATAATGCTGAATCTAAACTCTTTTACTATATATTTTTAACGATGAACAACCTTCTCTAAGATGCTATATTGGACTGTACAATATGGCGGATTCTTGAAAACTAAATTCATGCAATTATATGGACATCTATTTCAATAAACACATGTTTAAGTCATCAATGAAATACAATTCGTTTTATGCAAATATTATCCATTTTATTAAACTAGTATTAAATGCAAATCTAAGTTAAAATACACATCAAGTGAAAACTCAGCTGCAACAGCAGCAGAGAAAAAGTCTTATAAAATGTGGTCACCTATTTAGTGCAAGGAACCAACGGTCAAACACTGAGACACACAACCTATGCACTTGTATATACAGCCAACAGGATTAAATATATTCTTCCCTATTTTACCCCACTAATCATAATCAACTGTAATTAGATTTCGCCTTTTCCACAAACTATAGCGTAATGAATTTTGAAACCTGCTTATTTGTCAAGTTTTATACGAATGCATTCTCGTCCCACGTTGGATTTCATAATTTTACTGCGAATGCAATGTCTTTGATTTTGTTACGTGAAGCACGGTTTATTTACCGCTTCCTTCGCTAAGATCAAACCGTACAAGTTAATAGAATGCGATTATGTCAATAGCAATCAGCGGCGACATGCAACGGCAGCGTTGTGAGATACTTTTATGTCTTGCATAATGTGATCAAGGTTAGTGAGAGCGGCGTTATTGAAATGAGATAAGTGCATTTTCATAATATTAAGTAGAAATAATATATTTTACACAGAACCGGAGTACTAACGCGCATTATCAATATGATATTTATAATGTTACTGCATTGCAAATCGTATAGGATAAAAACCGTATTACCCGTGATTCGATAAATACATTTTGCAATAAATTGGAAAATATTATTTTGTAG
This sequence comes from Dreissena rostriformis, assembly GCA_007657795.1. Taxonomy (NCBI): domain Eukaryota; kingdom Metazoa; phylum Mollusca; class Bivalvia; order Myida; family Dreissenidae; genus Dreissena; species Dreissena rostriformis. The sequence continues at coordinate 49,165 of VMBQ01005322.1, read as the reverse complement.
TCAATAAATGTTTATGCAAAACTAAATAAAATGCGTTTTCCGGACAAGTCATTACCTAATGTGTTATTTCCTTTGTTAAAATATGCACGAGAAAAAATATACAAATAGCATTCGTTTATTTAGGAATTATGGCAATACATAAGCTACCGTTTTCTGTATTAGAAAATACACTTCTGATATGCTCTATTCGAAGAACTTTGCATCATTTAAATAACGATTTAAAACAAATATAAATATAATAAAAATACAAACGCATTTGATGATTTTACCATGAAAACAGAAACTGTCACTGACACGTATATGTATAATTAAGTATATATAATGTGCAAAGTATCATGACTTTGTTTAAACATTTTGTATCCGTTTAACTGTATTTATGTTTGCATTATTGCGTTAAAAATGCACTGTTAATTGTTTAAACAACTGCTTTTAAAACGCTGACCTATTTGCATGTCTATATAAATTGAAAAAGCTCTCATCTTTATATTATAAGTTTATATGACTCTCAGTATATGCGATTGAAACGGCCATCCTTGTCTTCTACTTAAACGCATCCAATCTAGAGTCGCTATTTAACCTATTTATATGTAGTTATTTTAGGAAATACATTAATTAATGAGCAGAGAAGACTTATATATGAGAAACAAACCCATGCAAGTCTCTCGATTACTCGTAAGCGGCGCGACATGTAACGGATAACGATTGTAGATTTTTTTACGGGTGCGACATTTACAAACAATAATAATATGCTCAACTAAGACGTCAATTCATCGTGCTGAGTCTAATTATATCAACATTTAATGTGTCGCAAGCAATATCAGTGAAGTTTTAAATAATAAATTGCGTCATTTTGAAATATTTATTGTAAAATACAACATCTTAGATGGGTGCGTAACTTTTGATTTCTGAATCAACATTTTGTCATAGTTTGATATCGCCATAAACTTAATATTGATGTGAATGTTTGTTTTTTGTTTTGAAATACGTGTATAGCGTTCGCGTTTTTAAAAGCTCGTTTATGTAAAGGACAAATGCATACGTTCGACAGCAATGTTTCAGATAACATATTCTTCTGAACATTTCATTAATTGAAACTTGTTAAGATATGGATATAACATATTTGAACATTGTATGAGTATCCTTATTATAAACTTTGACATTATATGGAGACGTACTTGAGCTGCAACTGATTTAATTGTAACTGTAAAATAAAGAAGTATAGAGTCAATTGTAATCTTTAATTTATACAATGTTTAAAAATGAGCGGCGTATAGAAAGAACACAACAGGTGCCATAAAGCTATTGCCTCAATCGCATTGGATGAATTCTAACCTTTCATATAATAAATCATGTCATTTTATAGGATGTTCATTATTATTCAGTTATTGACTAGAAGGTCTTTGGATATGCTATAATATTCACTTTTAATATGTTAAATTGACCGGGCGGTACATTGTGATGCGGTCTCATACATGTATCAGTCAAAACATCATTGTTCAGAGCTAAACACTTCTACAATAGAAATGAATTTCACCTATTAAGCTTGTTCTCGTTCATCCTAACTCTAAACTGTCAAATGCTATATTTTATTGCAATTCAGTTATTATGGCTTCCCGAATAGTTAACATTAAAATGCAATTTGTTTAACCTATATCAATGCGATTTATTTGCTTATGTTGTTGTAAACACATTTGGATTCATCTTCGTATTGTTCATGAGCGTATGCTTATATGATAATATACATTTATATATGTCACATTATTAAACAGAAAATATTAGCAATTTCTTGCCTAGTGCATAACCTAGCACAATAAACATATAGCAACATAATACATCCAGCTAGATGTCTGCATATTATAAGAGTGTGGCACATCATTAATATCATGTGATGAATAATAATGAAAAAAAAAACAACAAACGCGTCTGTTATGTAACAATTCATTTCTTCATTCACTCAACAAGAACACAATACTGGCGCTGGTAATGTATGTCTATATGCAATGACGCTGACAAATGCCTTGTATAGTAAAGTATTATTGTCTACAAGCCTATATTTATAGGCATTTCAACAAGCCATGAAATTGGAATCAAGGAAAAACTCGCATTACAACTACGACCGATTGGCTATTGCAGTTAATGTATGGTGATTGTGAATGGGTTTTCTATCCATGAATGATTTGTTTCGTCACCGTGAAGGAACTAACATAGGCAACATTGTTATGTATTATGGCTTTTTTAACCCCCATTGAGGCTTCTTCCGGAAAATGCCACGACGATCTAAATATTATGTATATGATATTACGTCTAGAAAGCATTCTATTCTAAGGCGACATGTAGCAATTGTTTTTAATCCATTTCATAATTTTTCAAAACGTTACAACTCTGTTTCAGTTGTTTTGTAATGTTAAGAATAAAATTATGAACTTCAGCATTTCATCAATGTATATGTCTTGAAAAATACTATTTATGTATTTACACAACGTAGTAATAATTTTCCCGACAGCCCATACATTATTATATTAAAATGCTTAATTTGCCAGTACAAACATTGAATTTCTTTTGTGACACAGGATTTAGATTGTTTTAATCACGTGATGAAGTATTTAATCACTAATAAGGAACTTTAGAATATCTACGACGATTTGGATCCATCCAATACAGTACCTCGAAATAGTCTAAAAAGCTATTTTATAAATTGTACTTGAAAATCGAGCTGAAATAAATAGATAAACAAAACAATGAAAAACAAGTAACATCTGCGCTTGAATCGGCATATAAACGGATAGCTATGTTATGTATTGTAGTGAAAGAAAGTTATATTAAAGTAGCTGGAATGAAACAAAAACAGATTTGCAAAGTTGGTCGAAACATAATACTTTTAAGGTATAAATTGTATCATTAAAACTGTATTGGTATTTTAAAATGGGGTGAATGAAAATAACATATAATGTATGTATTGATTGCATTTTTTTAAATAATGGCCAGTCTTCGTTCAATGATCATCTTAAGTACTACACGTTCAAAAAAGTCCAATATCACGAGGGTGATGCATATTATTGCCAATACTAATGTAGTTCGAATTCACAATTACAAAACTGAAACACCAACTAACATTCAAAGAATCGATGTGCATTTTATTCGCATTTGCTTTGTCAGATTGAAACATGTATTATACAAGTGTAATCAGAATATTACAGATCATGGGGGATATAACTGTATTACAGTAATTGATTGACCATTCATCGCCACCATGTTTTGTTCGCGTAAACCACAAACCCGGTTCGAATACTCTTTTTTTTCAAATAGTTATTTATATTTTATTTTGCAACAAATATATTATGTTTCCATAACTCTCAAATTATCCTTTATATATAAAACTGAGCAATTGAATACAGCCTCATGTAAATATATAAAAATTATACAAATTATCTATTAACGAGACAATTATTTATTGAATGCAACAACATAATACTTTGAGTACACGTGTGTTTAATGGCGAATATTGACATACGATTTCGACTTGATACGTATATAAATCGAGTGAATGTGGCGGGATGATATATTGTGGTTTTTGCTTGTTTGCACTGCCGTGATTTGCTTGTTTGTTCACGTTTGCTTTAGAATACAACTTTTATCCCGTTACCATGAGCGACTTTGATACTCATAATACATTGTGAATATATCAAATCAAATAAGCATTTGTTGCATGAAACACTAATATGAATCGTTTGCGGAATTGGAACAGTCGTTGGAAGAGACAACTTAACCAAGGTCACCTCTTTTTTTGGTTATATTGCTTGTCTTAAATGTTGTTTATAATAGTTATGTAAAAGGTTGTATGATTAATTAAAATTCTGAATTGAATGATCGTATATCAATGTATTATGAATAACTGGAATGGTAGTCCACTTTGTGTTCAAGAGCAAGTTAATTATATGCACTCGTAAAAAGTGTAACCGTAATTTTATAAAATAACAACACAGTACTGGTAAAACCGAGAAGGATTCGTAACATTCTTTTGTACTTGTACAATTTAATTTTGTTTTAAATGCCTTAAATCCATTAGGAAATAGAAACACGAATGTTGATATCTCGGAAGCATCCTCTAAATCGTCTGTGTACTTCAGGAAAAGTAACACACATTATTAACACAAGAATATTTGCATTATACTCTTTCATTTTGTCATATGCAGTAGTTGTCCAACAAATTACACTTTCAAGCACTACACATTACTATACGAGTCCGCTGGGGTGTTAGTTGATTTTTTCAAGGATATCAAATAAATTGTGTCATTTGTCGATATGTCATTAACATTTCAGAAGTGTCTTCACGCGTTATAATACATTGATATTCTATCTCCATATTTAAGGATTGATTACATGGCATTTATATCGTCCTTGTGCATGACATTGTTCGTAACTAATTCAACCAGTTGTTAAACACACGCAATATGTTTATGTTTAAAATTTGATTATTGTTCAAACTGTACATGTTCAGTTATCAAATAAAATGAGTTTGTTGAAAATGCTTTAAATATTCAACACTGTAAATTGAGGTACAATCCATTGATTTAAGTTGTGTAACATTTTGCAATTTGCATATTACTAAATATGAATTATTTTTATAGGTCATCTCAAAATGAGCATGTGCGTTCTCTGGTCATCATAATTTGATACCATCAGTATCTGGTAGCTGTTTATATACATACATGATGTGTAGCGTTATATATTCTTCCAAATGCAAACTCATATCTTCTGCCATCTTCCCTTCTGAACATCATTGTTCATTAATTCCATGTGTTTAACACAAATTATACGGGAACAGGAATAGGAAATATTTCCTAATCAATGACATTCACAAGTCGCGCACAACATATTGTAGTGGGTAATTTTCGTAATAAATGCCTTACCATACACGCGCAAGACTATGTCACAAAACCACTGCGCTATGTTATTGCAGTCGGGTCGTATTCTTCACAAGTGTGACGCAGAATGTAAGAGCTTAGAAATTACCGTCATTCTAACAATAATTTAATAATAATGACATTCAACAGTCAACATATTGCAGAGTGAAATCGGAATCATCAAGAAACTTCTTTATAGCATCTAAGGTCAACAAGAATACCTCAGTTATTTATAAGCACATGAATTGCGGATAAATGATCGCTTATATTAACGTAATATGGGATTGTGAATATGTGAAGAAAAGCATCATGTGCGTATTTGCGTTATCTTAGACGAGTTCGAGATTTGTTCAGTTAAATGGCGCATTATGATTAAGTACAAAATGCTTGTTTTCTTCATATTTGCGCCAATAACAAGTCACGAGTTGAAAAACACCTAAGCGTATGAGTTTATGTGTAAGAATTATATATTGAAATAATCTTTGTGAAGCATCACTAAAGGAATATACGCACGCACATTCCAAAATATTGACACGTCTAAATATCAAATTCGGACGGAAAAAACATCGAAAGCATTCACGACGACGATGTTACGTTCTTCACCTTCAGTACTGCGGTTACAAACAATTGCCTAAGCACACTGCTTAACGTATGAATTCAACACATATATATTTTAATAACACTAGGGCATTCATAATTATATTGGTTTGTAGTAAGGGTACCGTGCCCTAATAAAAACAAATCATAATGTTATTTAAACATATAAATGTGTTTATAACTCGCAGGGTAATATGAGTTGCAAGCTGTTCAGGATACTAGCAAAGTTGACCGTAAGCTTTGTAATGAAGCCATCGAGTGAATCCAAAGTGGTATTATTAACACGGATATACAATATTAATTAGAAGAAGATGTATTCGTGTTAAAGCTGCCCAATGATCATACTCCAATATATCATCACAAACTCCTTAGTCCTATGTTAAAAAATAATATCTCCTCGGAAATGGTGATAAAATAAAATATACATGTTTTTTTTCTGTTTTCCTATATTGAACGTTTTTATGCAATAATCGGCATTACTATTTCAGTTATACTTGTATGGCGCTCTGATTTGTTTTTATCAAACCATTGAATACTAAAATGATTATCACATTACAAAGTAGTTTCTTCTGTTGATTGTATTTTGATGATATGAAATTTATTGTGTTTACCACTTTGTAAAAAACATTTAGTCAACGGCGATATGGGCCGACTGGGGGTCTGAAACCGATTTAAACACTGAACAGTGTGCTTAAAATTGTTTGTTGCAGCTCATTTAACGAGAGTTTAACGACTTTGCTTTAGATGACGTTGATAGGAGCATCATTCTTGAAAACATTAATTACAACTGTACGTAGATTTTGCGTATTGAATTGTTGGGACATAACTTGTTATTATTCAACGACTACATAATTGCATACTATATAATAACAATATTCAGAACAAGAACTTAATCGCGCAAAACATCTAACTTGTATGAGCTCTGATTTTCTGTGTATTATAGTAATTACAGACGGAATCCTGAAGCAAAGTTGGATTAAAACGTGATCCCCCTCGAACAACAATTTTTCATCAATGGCATACCAATTTTCTCTTAGGTTAATGGTCTGAACCATGATCAGGTATTTTGGTCGAGTATAACCAAACATTTCAATCACCACATAAATATATAGGAACAAGAAGCTCCAGAAAAATTATCGGAAGAGAAACGCTTGACCCTAGTATTTTTGTTACGACAATGACTGAGTGCTTATTAAAGGGGCCTTTATACAGATAAAGCGTCGCACAACGCAAAACGATATTTTGGGAAACTACGAGGATTGCTTATATAGCTAAACAATAGATCCGCTTCAAACATGAGAGTGAATGGTCGAGTGGTGTAAACAAGTAGCTTTTTTACTCCAGGACTCCAGAAATCCAGGGGTCAGTGGTTCGAGCCCTGTTGAAGGTTACTTTTTTCCTTTTTTTAAATTGTATTCTTGTGTTTTAACTGGAGATTTTAAGTTCAAATGTTTAAATTTATCAATATAAAGCATTTAAAGCATTTAATGACAAGCTTCAATACATGCCAAAATCTGTTGGACGGCCCCATTAAATACAAAACAATTCAGATACTACGACATTAATGATACAAGCATGATTTAAGCGGGATCACTGCCTTGCCAATTCAACGCATTTGGGGTTTGAACTGGTTTTAAACAAGCAAAAACACAATAAGCCAAAACTAAATCACAAAACACAGAAGTATTAATCATCATTGACCTCATAGAATTGTGATTCAAATTAAAAATCAATAAATGAGAACAATCATACTATTTGATTACAATAAATTTACTCAATAGTTAAGATAAACCAAAGCACCATAATTACAACTGTATGAAGCAATATGAAAGGAATGTACACATATCAACCTAATTTATTCTTGTTATCAACATAACCTATTACCATATTATAAAAATTCAAGATCAGCGTAACGTATTAACCAGTATTGATTGCGATAAGAACGAAATATTTGCCTAAGATGTGTTCTGCACTCCAACAGAAAACACATCGTCGTATAACGTCAAAAATGATACGAGCATCAATAGCTAAATATGTATGATAATGTCGAAAGTATGAAGTGAACTATGATTCATTTTGCCGTTCACATTGCTAATAATGTGTGTTTTTTTATGTTTCCTATCTTAATGTTATTCGTAAGAGTCTCTAGTTTGATTTCAAAATATAGCCGAATACAAACAATGTTCTTGGAAACACACAATTCCACAATGATATAACGTACCTTGATTGAAGCCATCAACATTCATTTGCTTCTCGTTCAGTTCGTAATTCTAAATTCGGAACACTAAACAACTCGCTATCAGCAAAATGGATTGAATACATATTGTTGTCTTAAATTAGTGTTCAAGCTAAATAAGCACACGAGGCATTGCAATTTAAGTTGACTAATGAGCATATCGAGCTTACCAATCATTCCGTATGTTTTAAATATACCTCTTGCGGACAATCCGAGATAGTATTCCAACAAATATTCTAATTTAATATGAGGTCTTCATTCCATTCGCATTATTAACATTGGATGTGCGTTATATGAAAATTGCTATTATGTTTCTCTATTTTTTAGCTGACGAGTACTGATAAGATTTAAAAAAAAATCCATTTCACTGCGGTTTGATTTGCATATCAGTTTTTTTCTTTACACGTTGTGCACACAATGGAAAAAAAAACGGGACGAAATGCGTTCTAGAACCGATTTTAACCCGTAGATTTGTGCTTTGTATGGACCGTTCAATGTGATAATGTGATAATAATCAGAGAGACACGACTTCCATATATATGATGATAATACAATACTAAGAAAACCATTGTCGAAATAATTCGTCATTATATATTGTATTGTATTTGTTTTGAATTTATAAAGAAACTAGCGTGTAGTTAATATACGCTTACAAAAATAGAAACTTTATAATAACAATCTTTAGGGCATGAACTCAATCACGCAAACAATCCACATTTAGTAAAGTATTGTTTGTGACTGTTTGATTAAAAGGGATCTCACTTTAACAACAATTTTACATTAACAAACCTCTGGAATTGATGATCTTAAATGTAGAGGAATTCGAGATCATTTAGATGATAACAAATTCAATACAAATGATCTCTTAAATCATGTTTGCTGGTGAAAAGATCGCACGATTCTGTAAATGCATGTTGCATTCTTCAATATAAAAATAATATCTTAAGTTCCAGACTAGGTAATGAAGAAGTAAAAAACGGGCAATGGTATGGAGTAAAACATAAAAATGTAATCTAAAGACAAAAAACAAACTTGCAGCTCTGACTCATGAATTCATTAAACTCTGCACGCAACGTTTCGTTTCATCAAAATAAGCAAAATAGGAGCAAATGTGTTTACTCGTTTTCTTAATATGTTATCGTACTATAACATCACCAGTGCTGAATTTTTTATACCTAAGTCATTACAAACACTAACACTTTTCCCAAAAGGCTACTAGTGTTTTTTTTACAACAAGCTAATATCAGTCATCTTCACGGTTTGAAATTACGGACCAAAAATTGAAGCAGTCCGTAGGGTGATTAATAATACCGAGAGAGTTCTTATGTTTTTATTGTTAATGTAAACTGCAGAGATAACCGTTCCAAAAGTGTCATTGAAAACCTTACCGCTCAAAAAGTGTCATTGAAACCCATTTATGTTATGAAACTTAATTGCAATAGAAAAATATCCATAGGGTTTCTAATACAATTCATTTAGCTGGTAATTTGGAAAATATTTGTTGAATAAAACAAAAACATATATTCTTATTATTAGCATGCGTGTGTGCGTTTTTCCTTCAACATTTATTTTACGTTCCCATGTCTTAAGACGTAAATGATGACAAAACGTTGGAAACAATATATGTATATTTTAATGTTTTGCTGTTTTATTCAATTCAATATATTTCACTATTTCGCATAATTATATTTCGCATAATCAAGTGTTGATCTTACTACAATTTACACTAATACAAAACTTTTATTAAATCAAAACGTCTTCACCGCAAAAAGCATAAATCAAATTCCATTTGGGTCTCAGACTGCTATATTATAGCGTGACAGAATGGAGTAATGGTGAGCTTTAATACAACATCTAACAAAATGCAGACATGTTTTGAATAATTTTAAGTATTTATGTGTTACAAAATGTCTTTAAACATTCATCAAATCTATGTTTTATATTCATGCAAGGGGTGTGCATTGTTTCTAATTCTAATTTGGTTTTGTATTTTTTATTCAATAAGACAGGAGGTGATTTTCAAATTATGTCCCCGCGTTGATGTTTCTGTTTTAATCTATGCATGGGCATATATATGGGATAACGAAACCAAGCACTTTTGAACGACATATAGTTTTGTTACAGAACTTCTGAATTTATCACATTCTGAACATGCTGGGGGTAAGAGAACGTTGAATTTGTATAACTCGTGTTTTCATTTTTCCGCATGAATTTATAGGATTTGTTTTAAGCTGTGTAATAACACGACAGCAATAAATAAACTTTAAATATCAGATTTTAGTCACATTTCACTAGCTTCATGCATGTTTCGCACCATAAAGCTATATTTAACTTGATATATGAATGCATCGGATGGTAAGAGAGTATAAAACAACTATAAGGATAAGTTACCGATGTAAAATCTATTNCATAGGGTTTCTAATACAATTCATTTAGCTGGTAATTTGGAAAATATTTGTTGAATAAAAACAACATATATTCTTATTATTAGCATGCGTGTGTGCGTTTTCCTTCAACATTTATTTTACGTTCCCATGTCTTAAGACGTAAATGATGACTAAACGTTGCAAACAATATATGTATATTTTAATGTTTTGCTGTTTTATTAAGTTCAATATATTTCACTATTTCGCATAGTTATATTTCGCATAATCAAGTGTTGATCTTACTACAATTTACACTAATACAATATGAAGAAGTGAAACTCCAGAAGCTGCAGCAGTATTGCAGTTTTATCATACACACCTCTGTGGTCCTTTATTTATGGCAAGGAACCAATTGCCAAAACGGTACAGTACGGCACAAAACGAAACAAAACTTTTATTAAATCAAAACGTCTTCACCGCAAAAGGCATAAATCATTTTCTATTTGGGTCTCAGACTGCTATATTATAGCGTGACAGAATGGAGTAATGGTGAGCTTTAATACAACATCTAACAAATTGCAGACATGTTTTGAATAATTTTAAAGGAAGTATTTATGTGTTACAAAATGTCTTTAAACATCCGTCAAATCTATGTTTTATATTCATGCAAGGGGTGTGCATTGTTTCTAATTCTAATTTGGTTTTGTATTTTTTATTCAATAAGACAGGAGGTGATTTTCAAATTATGTCCCCTCGTTGATGTTAGTGTTTTAATCTATGCATGGGCATATATATGGGATTACGAAACCATGCACTTTTGTACGACATATAGTTTTGGTACAGAACTTCTGAATTTATCACATTCTGAACATGCTGGAGGGTAAGAGAACGTTGAATTTGTATAACTCGTGTTTTCATTTTTCCGCATGAATTTATAGGATTTGTTTTGTTTTAAGCTGTGTAATGACAGGTCAGGAATTCAGAAACTTTAAATATCACATTTCACCAGCTATGTGCATTTTTCGCACAATCACACTATCTTTAACTTGATATATGAATGTATCTGATATTCAGAGAGTATAAAAACAACTATAAGTAACCAATGTTATATCTATTATTCAGATTTGTCCCCGATTGCATCGGTCTTTCAGTAATGCCACCACCATATGTGTACATTAAACAGCAGCAGTCGTAAGTGAAAGTGAATTGGGGAAATAATAAGCTCATCGATGAAGGCAAAATTTATGTAATCGTTTCTCATAACGCACGTTTTCAACAACACAAGTGTTTTAAAACATTTCTAATCATAACAACTTAATTAAGCGAACAAAAATACAATACCACTGTATTTGAGCGTGAATGCATAGATAACAAATCGATGACAAATGAATAGCTCGCATTGTCGCATTCATGACGGTTGAAAGGTAAACGAAATATAATTTTAAAATGTACAATTCGCGTTATTGTTTGATACATGTATACATTATGTCATGGCAATTGTATTGCATATTAACTATTGTACAAACTGTTAGTGTACTAATGTGAAGAATAAAACATTGATCAATATGTGTCTATGTACCTCATGCATGTTTGTAAAACCATGAACAGAGGTACGTTTTAAGAGGGATTTTTAAAACATATTATTGTAATAAGTATAATACATATGTTTAATTTTTTGTACACATGTGCATAATATGTTTGACAGATGTAGTACTGTGCTACTGTTTCGACTTATATCATAAACATCAATGACTCAATATTAGGAGTTGTTATACCGTTATAATACACTTTTAAATTCGTATAACGCAACCACAAATGTATTAATGAAAATTGTTAATTATTTTGTTAATGTTTCGTTCTGGAGCTTAAACATGCTTATTTTAATACAGCCACGTGAATTCTAAGAAAGAGTCTTTCGTTTTGGAGTTTTCTCTCTGAGCTCGTTTGAGTTTGATATTCTTTGTTCATATTTATCCTAAAGTAATCAATATAATTCCATGTATATGTCTTACTGGTTTCACCATTTAAATTAGTACTAGGGAGACGAGGTGTAAATACCGGTACGCAGTAACCCACTTTTCAACGGAGAATAGCAGCTTTGCACTTTTGTGTTTAGAGCTTGTCAATAATGTAGGCTAAACCAATAAGTAAAACCAAAAAACTTCCGAATCATTCTTAAATATGATCGTTTCATTAATAGTTGTCTTTATATAACGAATTATAAAAAAATAAATCGCAAAACATATGCAAGAGTTATTGGTATACATTCAGCCAATGGTAAAGGTTTCCATTCCCTACAACATGAACGTTTTGCTAAATTGTATTGGAAGTTAATGTTCCCGCTGTATAATATAATCGCGAAATCTAGACAAAACCTATAGAAGCCAGCTACGTCAAACAGTACTTACAAAGTCACATTTTCCGAATGTAGTTCGCATTCAGTCATTTCTGTTTTTTAGTAACTTTAAACTAGTTGGTAAATATATACCTTCAGTTTAGAATAAGTCTTAAGACATGCCTTATGTTTAGCGAATAAACCTGGTATTATAAAAACAATGCGTCTGGACCAAAGCAATCGCTGCAAATAGAAACTAAATGAGTTGACCTTTATCACGAAGTACATATTTGTAATGATGATAATACAGACAATACCGTTCCTATGTACATAATGTGAAAACTCACCCTGCACGCAATCGCTGATGACTTCGCATTGTCCTGAAGTTACATGAAGTACGACTACGTTTTCCTTTCGGAATGTATGTAGTGGCTGAATTAAACGAAACCATCAGGTAATAAACAATTTGTATTAATGATTTTCATGTACCAATTGCCATTTAACAATTTCAGATTATTGTATTATTGTGTTGAATGGAATGAAAAGAAATGAGTTAGCGTATAAAACGTATTCGACCCCTAAGCGAATGATTATTTAATAAGTAATGTTCGATATTAACTTTCAAAATTTAGTAGTATATATTATAGATGTATATGCGTATTTTTGTCCAGTGATTGTTTCTTTAGAGAACCTTTCATTGCAATGTCATTTTATTTGGTAATGGTTGACAGGAATTACAATGATTTTAAAACAATTAAATAAATGTTTTACAGGCTATTGGGATATTTTATGTTTTACTTTTAAAATCTATGAATAATTAAACTCCAGAAAAATAATCGGGAGAGAATGTCTTGAATTTCAGCAAAGACATTTAACTATAATATACAGAATAACCGTGCAAAATAAAGTACTATGTGGCCTTTTAATACAATTTAAAATCCTGTTGTACGTTTTTTGAAAAGATGGAGGACAAACTGATATTGAGTATGATTCTTAATTTATGCCAGTATATTTTTCCCGATTTATACACACATGTGTAGTATGTTGTATTATTTTTCGGAATTGTAACATAACATCAAAATATTGTCAATTTTTGGTAACTTTGTGAAAAGTTGTATTAAAAGTCAAATAAAACAGATATAAGCATTCGATTAAATATGTTCGATAATATGTATACTTCATTTTAATGATAACTACAGATCAAATGTTATGGTACATACACTCTTATTTGTGCGTCTGCATATATGAATTTCATTAAAACCCGAGTAAATGATAATACAAATGTATCAGTATTTTTATTGGCGTTATATGCTTATCCACAAACTTACGGTATTCAATGCTCATAATGGTCACAACATAAACTTTATATTTACAGATTCATACAAAATAAAATGCTAGATGATTGTTTTGTGTTTTTTTACTCTAATTGACTTCAAATTGTATTATTTTAACATGAGTATAATATTTAATTGTATTCCTAACTCACTTTTGAAATGTTGTATCTGATCCCGACATGCTTTATTCAAAGCTATATTAAAATTTTGAGTAACGATTTACTCTTATTTATTGAACGTTGCAGTACAATAACGAGGCATTACCAAGATTGGTAAAAGATTGGACATCTTTGTCCAGTCCAGCCCTTAAACGTTTTATCCTGTTTCCGAAGTAAGATGTTTGTTATTATTAATTTCAAACATCCATAATTTATTTTGCGCGTCACACTTACGATTGTGACGTCATATTATTCCTTAATCGACGATTTAGTTTGGCATTGTACCTGCTTTGGCAGCTGATTACTGTTGCCGCGTTCACTAACAGAGATCATTGACTTAGTTGTCTAGTGACGTCATGAAATGCAATTAGCGATGGCGAATTGTCCCTTGACCTCACATCATCTCAATAGTCGGTGAAATGTGCGGTGTGTCTTTTAGAAACCTTCTCATCCATAGTCTTTCACGTTAAACGATGTGCTCTATAAATCACCCCCTGTACGTCAATAATCCAAACTGAGTTGTAAAATTCAAACTGAAGAAAAAAATGTTGGCCGAAACTTAAATTGAAACTGAAACTGAAAGGTAGTTGATTATTTTATCATCTTTGATTATTTAGTAACTATAAGGACGTAATTGTTCTACACATGTGATAATGAATGTCTGACGCACACATGCGTTTTGAGTTTTGCAACGATTTAATAGTTTTCTAGAAAAAAACGATAAATTTGTCTTCGGAAAATGCTTATTTTCATTAAATGCGACCCATGTGTTAAATTATTTACACGTTAATTGACAAAAGAGCGAACGAAACTGTAACAGAGATATGCCAAATTATATCATGAATGTCCTTTAAAATTTTACTTTTAACACCTAGTGTGTTTCTGTGTTTGCAGGACGGGTATAAAAGTTTATGGATAAATCCAAACTGATATGAACATTTCTGTGGATAATAACCAAACTCAAAATAGTCTGGAATTATCCATACACTAGTTAGGTCATTATCCAATTTGTATATTCTTGTCCCAAACAAATACGAATATATTGCGTTTTCGAGCATTTACGCCAATCAAATTTTGTACATACATATATGAAAGGTTAATACATAAGTCCAAGCATTAAAACATTAAAAACATTCGATTATAATTGTTTTTGGCCTAAAACTTTCGACAATTTCATTTACTTTTTCCAGATTTTCAAACATATTCATGTTATTTTGACGTAATTGTTTTTAATTGTTATGAGTTTATAAGCGCATTGTATCCGACGAATAACATTTTATCAAAAATAAACGTTTATTGTGTCACAACTTACCTTAAATACACGTGTTCTTAGAAATAAATGACTGGAGTCTTTATTTATGTCGCCTTTTTTTCTTCAGTTTGAATTATCCTACTCAGTTTGGATTATCGACGTACAGGGGGTGATAAATGTCTCCATATAATTTGGATTTAAACGTACCAGACTATCATAGTCTTTAACAGTTTAAGTAACAGCTGAATATGTCGTTACTTTTATCTAACAATGTGCAGCATCAGTTGTAATGATTTACTTTTGCCGAACTATTATAATTGCAAACTGTGAGGACAACGAGAAAATGAGTCGTGTTCTGAGAAAACTGGGCATAATGCATGTGCGTAAAGTGTCGTCCTAGATAAGCCTGTTAAGTCCGCACAGGCTAATCAGGGACGACACTTTCCACCTAAATTGGATTTTTGCTAAAAAGAGACTTCATTTAAACGAAACATGTCATAACTTTACGCACATGCATTATGCCCAGTTTTCTCAGAACGCGACACATTTCTTCTCATTACCACACTGCATGCACTACCCTTGATTGGATCTCATGTGATTTAAGTTATATCTCAAAGCTTCTACATCAATGTGTCGCCTGCTAATGACAACCGAAATAACTTCATTCTTTTCTCCTGGACATAGATTAATCGTATCTCCGCAAGATAGGAATTTTGTTAACCGCCAAATGAATTTAGAACATCCCTGGCCATGTGGCAAAAGTGTGTATATGCAAAATCGACAGATGATGTTTTCTAATTCACGTTTACAAATCCTTAGGACATCATCAATTTGATCTTACCTCTTGGACAGCACAATGTATCGGAGGTTGTTTTTTTTTGCACACGGACAATCATTTTGCTCTTTCTACACCGTTCACATCCTTAAATATAAAACCTGCTTAAACCTCACACATCACGCCGATAAACATTTCGCGGACACGTTGATTCATATATCAGAAGGACAACCTGTCAAAAGCGTCGCCACGGATGCTGAACATTTTTCGCTTGTAAACATTGATAAATGAACATAAGTTCACAGTATCTAAGTTTGACGATTTAACGATATATTGGCCAATAACAGATCACGTTTCAGTAAAAACATGTTATCAAGTTGATCGGAGGGCATATATTATAAATCCCTTCCACCACATATGCATTCCAAATGATTTCTGGATATTCACAAGTGAAATAACATCATAATATCATAATAAATGTTCAAGTCGGCAATTCAAGTGAGCGAAACAAACAAATACGGTACCGTGCTGGTATCTACATAATACAATGCTGGTAAACATATAACTTTGCATGATAAAATTATTAATGCATCTAAACGTATTGTAGACTGCTTGATTTGATTTTTGATACATGAGGTTACTTTGTATTTTAACTTTGTGCAAACCTCTAAACACTCACAGAATCGGACACTATTCGTTTCCAAACCGGTTTTTAGCATCAACGGGGTTATTTGCATTGACCGTTCCAAAGCGGTAATACTGTGAGTATAACGTCGTTGATTGGTTGACATTGATCGGAACATCGTTCTTGAAAACATTAATCACAACCCTTCGGTTATGTAGCGTACTTCATTTATGGAAAAGGAACGTAATTAAAATACGGCGACAAACTAGAAACTATATAATCACAATCCTAAAGGCAATAATTATATCAAGCAAATAATCTAAGTTCAGTTAACTATTATTGCTTTTGTATCAGAGAAATTGAAGATTGAAGATTAAACCCTAAAGCAAAGTGATAAATAAAATGGTTCTCACATCAACAGCAAGTTTAAATCAATTAATACAATTCTCATCTAAGGTTGATGCTCTAAACAAAGGAGTATCGCAAGAGCATCTAGGTCGATCACAATTTGTTTTAATCAAATCTTAAACCAGTTTTGCTTGCAATTAGATTGACTTGTTTGCTGAACGGGTTTTTTGTTCTCCAGTATTAATCAAAAAGTCTTCTTCAGTCTATGGAATAAAGGAATATAATTATAAAGACAATAGGATGTTCTATAAAACATTTACATTAGGTTTAAAGATTAAAACGAATGTATTAGTTATCAAATCCAACTAGCGACAATAACAATTGGATTCAATCTGTTCTGCACTCAACGTGTTGTATAGTCGATTAAGCAAATTAAAAACCATAACGTTTAGATGTTTAATTGAGATTTAATCCCATTATAACATCGCGTGTGTTTAATTGTATTTTTGACACTCGTTTCAGATACTGAATCACTTTTA
Source organism: Dreissena rostriformis (assembly GCA_007657795.1). NCBI lineage: Eukaryota > Metazoa > Mollusca > Bivalvia > Myida > Dreissenidae > Dreissena > Dreissena rostriformis. The sequence goes on along the minus strand of VMBQ01005322.1, from coordinate 31,696 downwards.
GATATAAATGTATACACATACGTCAACCAATAACTCACTTTTATCAGCACCAAAACAAATTATGTAGTCCTCCATTTTTTATCAGTTACATTACTAGCATATAAGAATATAAAAAAGAAGCGCTAATATTTTGTACTTCTCCGTTAGGGGTAATTTGTGTAAAGCTTATGATCATTTGCGGTAGAATTAAAACAAAAGGTTTGATCAAAGTACAATATAGCAATATATGTTGTCCTGGTAATAAACGGTTTACAACATACCATACTTGCCTGCATAGGCAATAAAACTGAATGTTATATTGCATGACCTGCCTCTTTGAGGAAGGCTGAATAGTCGTTTTATGGCACAAACACCGGGAAAATAGTTTGAAGAAGCTGACTTCTATGACAGTTTCTTCTATGACACTTATGTTGGTGTGCATAACACATTCAAAACAAATTCGATGTTATTATGTTACTTACGTTGTTTAAAATATTGCATTAGACGCCATGGGTGACAGTGCTTTTCCTAAACGAATCATAGCTTAGCTAATTTAAATGTTGCTGTTATTCACGTTAATATATGTCAATGTCATTCCTGGGCGTGTTTTCCTTTCATAATCATATAAAAATTGCGAATTCAAAATTGATAGGTGATCTACTTAATGTTTAAGACGTTTTATTCTAGTAAATAATAAATAATAACATAGTATTCAAAAATAATATTCCAATTTAAAACCACCCCATGTTTTCATTTATATACACGTTTTCTAAAACTCCTTATAAACTATCCAAAGCGTTTGAAAGATGGCAACAAGTAATGCAACCAATACTACAAAAACTGTGTTAGGCGTTTAAAAAAACATTAGCACAATTGTAACTATTCCTCTTATATACGATGAAATAGGATATAATTGTGTAAACAAATGCGGTATTTTCATCACTTTATTGTAAAAATACATTGGTATCGTAAATAACAGTTGGAAAACCAATCGTGAACAATCGTACCGCTTCAAATCGAAATTAACCCAATAGTTACACTTGAGTGATACACTTCCATTATAAATACTGTCACGTATCAGCAAAACGCTCGATTCAGCGCAGCACCTTTAGGTATGTGGTGTTTCTGTTATATTTGGCATTCTGTTTATCATGTCAAATTTATTATAACGATAATTAAACTATTATGTATTGTGTGTTACAACTTACATTATATTTATTATAATACTGCTGCATGTGTCATTAAGTGTATGACAAATAGCAGGCTTACTTTAATTAAATATTTTATGAGCGTGCGGTACAATAATGTTGTAAAACAACATCTTAAACATGGAACGCATGCATCGCTAGTCGGTGTAGCAAATGTGCAAGTTCCGATAAAATTTGCGTTATACTTGGTCTTTGATGCTCAATGCTTATGAATGCACACGTAATACATAGAGGATATTTGTTAATGTCAGTGTAAGATCGTTTGTTATTTCACGAGTGATCATATAATAATAGAAGAAAATATATGTTCACGAGTGGCGCAGCCACGAGTGAAAATATTATTTTTCTATGATCACGAGTGCAAGACATCCCTAATTTTGGAAATAAATTGATCCAATTTAGAAGGATGGGAGAGTCCACTAGGCATAAATGGGTTAGTTAAACTTGCAGACTAAAGGCACAACACACTTATTATGTCATCAACACGCATGACGCACTGTCCTTGATTTGATTTTCTGTGAACATCACAACTACAACGTTGCCTTCTGATTGCAACGGACAAAACTGCAATCGTACATTGTAAACAGGTTGATCAATCTTAATTCAGAAATCAAGACATTTCATTAACAACAAAAAGGATTTAGGATACCACTGGCTTTCTTGTGAATGATTAAAGTAAACAAAATAATTTACCGCAAAACATCATTAAACTACCATGGGTTACAAATTTACTGGGGCAATGCACCTCAACCATTGCGTAGGAATTGATTGTCTGCAATCAAAGAATGTGCTTTCTGATGTATTGTCAAGGGCCGTCCGTTTCTGCATACTCACTGATAACTATGACGAAAATAATTTGTCATGGACTTTTCTTTCATAATTACCCTTGCAAAGCATAAGTTATTCAAGGAAAGCCATTTGCCAACACAACTTCGACAAATTTAACCCATTATGCCTAGCGTCTAGAAAAAAGGCCTTGGCAAACAGCGTAGAACCAGAATAGACGCCGCATGATGCGGCGTCTCATCAGGGTCTTCGCTGTTTGCTTAAAGAAATTACTGTAAGACATATTCTAAATATAGAAATAAATATACTAGACATCCCTAATTTTGGAAATAAATTGATCCAATTGGGACGGATTGGAGAGTCCACTAGGCATAAATGGGTTAATATTTCTGTTTTATGCAGGATGTTAAAAAGCACAACCAGTCCTTACCTCATATATCACTTTTAAAGCAGCACACCTTATTTGGCATAGTAAATTTAAGTATAAATAAGAAACATATTTTACCTATGCCAATTAGAATATATCTGGTGGTTACAAGGTAAAAATCCGTCTTTTTTGCGCTTTAAAACTTAAAAATAATCGCGTTTGTCGAAATGGACGTATACGTCTAGAAATCCTACTTTCGGTTTTAAAAGCGGTACCGTTTGAAAAATAATAAATTACTTGCTAACTAGGCTATAGATTTAATTTTATCGATGCCAATTAGAATATATCTGGTGTTTACAAGTTAGAAATCCGTCTTTTTGCGCTTTAAAAGTTAAAAATAATCGCGTTTGTCGAAATGAAGTTTACGTATAGAAATCCTACTTTCGGTTTTAAAAGCCGTAAACAACGTTTGAAAAATAATAAAATACTCGCTAATTAGGCTTTAGATTTAATGACAATTTTGCACACTTTCAAATTGCATCTATATGTATTTATTATCATGTACTTCATTTCAAGGTGTGTGGCTTTAAACAGATCTCACGGCGAGTAAAATGTCCGATTGTCTTTATGCTAAAATGTCTTTGCGCCATATTTCATTACATTCCGAATGTGACATGTATATATTGGTGTGCAGTGAACGTCTGGTTTATCAGAATAATAAATTAAATACGAAGTTTTAATAGAGTGTCCCATGGAATATTCATCTAACTTGAAACATATTGGTTTATTACTAACAACACTTTGTTACAAATATCTCCAATAATAGAGTAAAATTATGATATGAAGGACGGAAATTAGAACTCGTCTTAACAATATGCTCAATATGGCCTTTAGCAAATCATAATACTTTTAAAGCGCGTTTTCATAATATAATAAATTATAATGCCTTAAGGTTTTCCATAATTGTAATGCCAGCAGTTATTACACATAAATTATTGCTTTGCTTAATGATTCATACAATAGCAAGGGGTAACATAATGGTAATGTCAATAGTAATTACCAATAAATTATTTATATAATCAATGAAATAGTTCACTGCTGTAGAAACGAACGTTAAACATTCATTCGATAGAAGGGGATAATCTGAATAGAATATAAATAGAGGAAACATATATAACACTATAATAATATTACGGTATGTGAATGTTTTTATGTGCACCGTCTCTAACATGACACAGGGAATTTACGTTACGAACATGGTACCAAAACATTGTAACAGTTTTGAAATAACAAAAACAATAACAGCAAGTCAGTCATTTAATGTTAAATTATACAAAACAATGCGTACACGAATATAAAAATGGATATTTAAGATATAAGACAGTTTTATCTTTATTCGAATCATTCGGCAATTCACGTTTAGTTCACAATATGCATAAACCGATGAAAATGCCCGGACTCCCATTCTAGAACAGATTCTCATTTATAATTACGTATTACACTATAGGCCTATGCTAAAACAATTACTTTTTAGAAGTGAACTAGAATAAAGATGTATAGCGATTACCGGTTGGGTCTAAATATAACCACATCTTTGAGAGTCCGGAAACATTACAGTTTGGGCTATTATGTTTAAAGAGTAGTCTTATTTAATGTCCTTATTTTTTTCTCCGGCAGGTAGCATTTGGGGTCTTTTTTGAGAGGAAAATTGTGTAAGAAGATATTCAAACCGATGGTTTTCAAGTTATGCTGGTAGGAAGATTGGTTTCTTTTATACTTAATGACATTTCTGCAGTGAAATAACAGCAGTGAAAAGAACAAAATTGTTCTTTTCACCGGTGAAAAGAACAAATTTGCGGAATTCCTTTTTCTATTTTTAGATTATCATATTAAGATGTACTTCCCTTGTTTATATCCTTGTTTATATTTTTTCTATGATCACGAGTGAAATAAAATCCATATTCCACCGAATCCAACAAATTTTCTTTTAATTTTATCCTTTTTTTTTTACCGTTTATTTACATTGTTAAAGAGTTTAACTGAAGAATTTCCCTCGAATAATGACGTCATTTCGTCAACAAAATTACGTCATTTCAGTGTATTGAGGCACGCCACGGGAGAGAGGGTCACTTTTCAGCGAAAGGGAAATTTTTATTAATTATTTTCTTGAAAAAGGGGCATAACAGAAACAGAAAATGTGTTCATGTCATTGTAAGATCGTTTGTTATGCGCCACTCGTGAAAATATATTTTCTATGATCACTCGTGAAATAACAAACGATCTTACACTGACATGAACAAATATCCTCTATAACTTGTTGTGACGATTACCGACGACTACCGACGACTACCGACGACTAACGACTTCTACCGACGACTTTCGACGACTATCGACGACTATCGACGACTACCGGCGACTACCGACGACTACCAACTACTAGCGACGACTACCGACGAATTCCGACAATTACCGACGACTACCGACGACTTTTGACTACTTCCGACTAATACCGACGACTACCGACGACTACCGACTACTTCCGACCACTAGCGACTACGACCGAGTACTACCGACGACCACCGACGACAACCGACGACAACCGACTACATCCGATTACTACCGACGACTTCCGACTACAACCGACGACTACCGACCACTACCGACTACTACCGACGACAACCGACGACTACCGACGACTACCGACGACAACCGACTACTTCCGATTACTACCGAATACTACCGACGACTACCGACGACTACCGACGACTACCGACTATTACCGACCACTACCGACCACTACCGACTACTACCGACTACAACGGACTACTACCGACTACTTCCGACTACTTCCGACTTCTACCGACTACTACCGACTACTACCGACTTCTACCGACTTCTTCCGACTACTACCGACGACTACCGACGACTACAGACGACTATCGACGACAACTGACGACTACCGCTCACTACCGACGACTTCCGACGACTACCGACGACTATCGACGACAACAGACTACTTCCGATTACTACCGACGACTTCCGACTACTACCAACGACTACCGACAAGTACCGACGACTACCGAGTACTACCGACTTCTTCCGACTACTACCGACTACTACCGACGACTACCGACGACTACCGACGACTACCGACGACTACAGACGACTACCGACGACTACCGACAACTACCGACTACTGACTACTACCGACTTCTACCGACTACTACCGACTACTACCGACTTCTACCGACTACTTCAGACTACTACCGACTACTACCGACAATTTCCGACGATTTCCGACGACTACCGACGACTACCGACAACTACCGACTACTTCCGACGACTACCGACGACTATAGACGACTACCGAAGACTACCGACGACTACCGACTGCAAACGACTTCTACCAACTACTACCTACTTCTACCGACTACTACCAACTACTTCCGACTTCTACCGACTACTACCGACTACTAACGACTACTTCCGACTACTACCGACGATTTCCGACGACTACCGACTACTATCGACGTCTACCGACGACTACCGACGACTACTGACGATTTCGTCCTTTTGGGTATTGACAAATTATGTGATCCGATGTTCTCTTTTTCATATATACATCATACTGTTCGTACCGATGCACAGTTAATAAATTTGACACGTTAACCTTTTTCGTTCACACCTGTTAACATATTGTTATATGGGCAAATGAATGGATGGTTCCGTCTACTTGCATAGATTGTGATATCCACATTAAAAAAAATACTTTTACCAATGTCGGTCTTCCATAATAATCTACATTACAAATTCTGACCTTTTTACAGTAAATTCTATTATCAAATGCCGTTGACACCCTTTGCGGTGTTGTGTAAAAACCCAGATTGGACTATTCTTCTTCAAAAGTAATTCTCATTAAATCACTAGCTTTGAAACCCAGTACAATTAGTTTCCAAAGTTACCTGTTATTTTCAAGACTCAATGGGCTCATCTACAAATTAAAATCAATTTTAATTTGTATTTAGGTATATAACATCATTGATGAACAATTATAGTTATAACTAATCTAGCTACATACGTTAACACAGGCAACTTAGCTGTGTTAGATAGATAGGAAATTCATACTTCGTTGTAATCAAAAGTGTATTATAGCCAAAAGGGCTCAAAAGCTACGGTAGTAGGAGCCTCATGGGTTTTGTTCCAGAAAAACAATTTGTTAATATTTCTAATTGTTAATTATAAATCACAACTTAGTGCACAATTTTAAAACTTTTTACCAGCCGTTTTACTGAGTATACTTGGTACTCCTTGACTCGGTTGGGCGTTTTCTATGGATTTATCCTATTCCCAAAATGTATAGTTTTTGTAAAATGGATATACATGTACATATATTTTGACAATTTACTTAATAAACGTACTCAACTGGATTGTGCTCGTAGATAAATCATAACAAAGTCATTGAAAGCGAATTGTGCCTTTGATCTCCAATAATGTGTGCACTCATCTGGATAAAATGGCAAAAAAACAGCACATCGTTCAGTGACAAAAACTTTAATTACGTTTTATGTCACTTGTAGTAAATTGAAATGCATATATTGTACACATGCATTTAGCAAAACCTATTTTCTACACACTAAATGATTTTCATGAAGATGTACCGTTCCTATCTCAAGAAATTAGACTTTGAGTATTCCTACCCCCCATTCATTATCATGCAATGAATTTCTGTATACATTTGTATATCGCATCTATTTTGGAGTTTTATAGTTTCTTATTTAAATCTTAAGTTATAAACTCTGATAAATAATACAATTTGTCTAAATTTGACTTAATATAGATATAATAATACATAAATATTACAATATAAAAGTCATCCAAAGCGCAAAGGCAACCCATCCATACAGCCGCAGTTCAGCACAAAATGTCAAGGTATTTTCAATCTTACATAGCAAACAATATATGTCACAATGGAGGCACTATCCACATTGCAACCATTTACAGACATGTTGCCATTTGCATCAACAGAGATGCCAGCGGCTTTCTGGGCTTCAGCAGAATTTCGGCACTTATAGCTTCACATATGTAGAGACTTTCGAACCCGTTTTCAAATCCATGCCAGCAAACTGAGTTATATCCGGAATAACTATACCTCGAACTGTAACAAAAAGAAAATGCACACAACGCTTTTTGATGAATAATTACGTTTTTAGTTTCATAAGGACCCTTTAAACGATTGTTAGTTATGAAAAAACAATATTTTTGTAGGAAAACAAATTTACGACTCCTTGACCTCAAATTATAAAACATGAAAAGATGTGTTGCACGATGTAATATGTTGAAAAGTTGACACTCTAAACAATATAACCTTCTTGTAAATTGGTTTTTTTTCATGCGCATGGAAAAAGTCAAAAAAAAGTCATACTTAGATCCGTTGTTCGAATGTCAAGGGTTACTTAGGCTGGCTCTGACTCAAACTTGACAAGAGGGAAATTGCCTATGGAAACTGCTCCAGGCAATGCTCCTACATCGACTTCTGAGAGATGTCCAACACCTAAATAAAAAGTATAAAAACTTCAAGTCAATGTGTCAATAAGTCACAGAAATCATTGATGCATCATACCGTTCTATTCTTAAACGTCGCAGTTCATAAGCAACAATTGATAAGGGTATTATTTGTTTATGTATAATAAAACATACCGTAATAGTAATATGTCTGCAATAAACTACATTCATTCCACAGCAGGACAACGTTGGTAAACGGTTTCTCATTTATTTTCGTATTTGCAAACCGCCTGCTGTTTTTACGCACTTTCATTGTGCAACAAAATGTCAAAAGCCTCGATGTCATGAACGAAATATTTGTTTTAAACGAAAAATAATATAAAATGTTTATTTAAAAGTAAATAAATTTTAAAGAGATAAACACCTTAAGTTCTAAAATAAAAATAAAAAGATGTATTTCGTGCTTTTCGTTCTGAAATAAAACAAACAATCATTTATTTCATGTTTTAAGTATTATTCCCGGACTTTGACGTAGATAATCAATCGCTTCCGAACGCTTTCCGAATACGGCAATATCGACCGACTATTCCCGATCTCATTAGGTCCCTACTGCCTTAAGTCAATGAATGCGCAATTGTACTGGTATTATTGATTTAACATATCTTGGCAATTTCTTACATAAGAACAATAACATATAAGCATAATAAAACAACAAGTTAACTCATCATTTTCAATTTCAATTCAGATATTTAAAAAACGTACAATTGTGTGTCAATATACTGCATTATAAATTGACAATAAGCGGTATAAGGTTCACAAGGCAGAAACATTCCTGAACTCATTGCTGCAATAATAAACACATTGATACCACAGGGTTCAGATAAGGTTTACAGATTACCAATTTCAAAAGAGAAAACTAAGGAGGGTATATCAGCACAGTTTTTTGGTGATGTGATCTTTTGGCACAAACATTGTTTTAATTAGTTTTTCTGGCAATATAAATATCTGCAATTTTGGCATTTCACATTTTATTAAAGTAAACAATTTTTTTTAAAAAGTATGGAAATCCACACTTAATAATTTTCCTACATGAAGATTACATATTCAGAACATTTGTAAAACAAAAAGTAGCAAAAAAATGTTGTTTTATTCTTATGGCATTAACCAGACGACACGATTCATGACTTGCTTCAGTATTCGTATAGTTGTACTTTGGTATAATTGATGCGTGCTGTTTGCCGGACATATCTGTAAACTATGAGATGTCAAGTTCAAAATGCATAGGTATATATGTCGTATTGAAGGAAAGTGCAGTTCACACGACCCATTCTTTCTGAATTGATAGTTACACATCTTGTTTTAATAATGTCGTGATAACTGTTACTTAATTTAATTATGAAATAAAAGTGACGATTAATGAGTTTTCTTCTTTTTAGATTGCGAATAATAGGACACAAAAATCCCAACCAAAATTATTTTAACATTCAGAACATTGTATATTACACACTCCATGTACAAATCAAAAGAACATGTCAACATAAACCATTATATTTTGTGATACGATTTGCTAACTACATAACACACATACCAGACACTTTTAAGAATAATGCGCACAGACTAAAGAAGTGAGTTTGTTTATGCGTTTTACAGTTGTAAATGTAAAAACGTTGTTTTAAAACTTTAATAACAGACGTATAATTATAATTGAATAACAAATATGATTGCGGAGAGGTGATGGTGTATACGTTTAACAGTTGTAAATATAAAAAAGTTGTTTTACAACTTTAATTACAGACGTATAATTATTATTGAATAACATAGATAATTGCAGAGAGGTGATGGTGTAAACATATGTAACAGTAAAATGAGCAATAAAGACCAAAACAATCCATTACAAAGATGTCACTTTGACGTAATCGTCCCAATTATAACGTATTTTGTCCCTACGTTTATAATTATTTAAAATACGTCGGGATGAGAAACTTAATGAAGTTAATGTTTATCATTCGCGAATAGTTCCTGAAAATTTCGAAAGACAACTTGAGTTACCACCTTGAGCAAACAGCTCAAATGGAATATCGTGCTGCTTAATTAAAGATTGAACAACATGGGACGTGCAATATAACCGTCATTTATAAGTCTTATGTTCATATTTAGTTTTTTTACAAACAGCTTATTTAAGCTATAAGCTATCACAATTCTTTCTCAAAATATATTTAAGTAATGTGTTTCTTTTACTTTCTTTTGTTTCCAAATAATTAATTTTGTTCGAAGTAATGTACACGATTTCTTTTGAGCATTTTATATCGCTACATAATGAAATCATAAATACACAATTCATAAGATAAAACATTAAACTAGCACAACAATAGCGGCATACATGCGAACTTGTTTTTAAAAGAAAACGCATGCATATTATAAGAGGCTGGTTTATCATGAATGTCATGGCATGATAAAACATGAAAGACTATATTGCATGTTCTATACCAATTGAATTCTCCATCAAAATATTGATTTGCAATAGTAATGTATGTGTACATTCAGTGTAACATGGTATGAACAGCATTATTGACTACGAAATACACTGTATGTATAGCCATAACAACAACCCATGAAACTGAATGCAAAGACAAAGTATCATTACATGTTTGAGCAAGTGGCTATTTACGTATGTGTTTGTTCACCGCGAATGAAACTTTTTCGAGTAAATGGTGGATGCCGACACAAAGCAATGCAAGTTGTTGTTAATTTCATCATTTTGAAGAAGATGTTGGGGTTGATAATCATGATCACGTCAATGCTGTCACGGCAATATTTAACCCATTTATGCATAGCGTCTAAAAAAATGGCCTTGACAAACAGCGTAGACTCAGATGAGACGCCGCATGATGCGGCGTCTCATCGGGGTCTGCGCTGTTTGCTTAATGGAATTTTTGTAAAAAATATTCTGAATAAAGAAATAAATATACTAGACATCCCTAATTTTGGACATAAATTGATCCAATTTAGAAGTCCACTAGGCATAAATGGGTTAAAATGATGATGATAGCGATAATTACGACGACATGATAACAAATTGTGGGAATATTGTGCGCTCTGTTTGTTGTAATTCAAAGAAGGAACGGAGGCTGTGTTTCAAAAAATATTTCGCGGCTGTGGTTGACGAGAGGTATTTTCGGTACGCAAACGAGTAACTGTCGGATCACATTAAGGGGAATCTTAAAACCTGAAACTTGCGGGACTTGGTGATGTAATATAAGAACGTTATTTGGACATTTTAGATTATTTGATGAAAATAATAAAGTTTGAACCCAAATGTCATAGAATTATCCAATGTTTCACATTGAATTTATTCAGAACTCTATCGGACCAAGAAAAGAAGATCAATCATGGCAGCATGACTGAGGCTATAGCTAGCAATTCTATATCCAGAGATGATACGTCATCGTATCGTAATTTCAGTTGAAGCATTATACACATTGTATTTTACACTTTGTTCAAGAAATGAATATACACCTTACCTAGCTGATTGGAATTTTATTTTCTCAATTAAAGCTCATTATTTGTGTAGAGAACGTATAGGCTATCATATTGATACGGCTAGATGGCATGAGGGTATTGCATATTTTGTCATTATACAGGTAGTTTCAATCCTTTTTTTAAATTTAAAGAAACTATTTAATACTTCTTTTTTAATGCATATGTTTTGCAGGTCTATATTATACGAGTGCTATCTGAATATGGCAGTATATTGATCATTTGTGGGCATTATTTTATATCCCTTCTTTTGTATCTAATGTGAACATGTGTACGCATTTATATTAATGCAAATCCTGACTACTTCCCATCCTCGGTAACCCAGTATTGATTAATAACATATATAACATTTAGTATAACGGAAAAGAACACGTGGGTATTGGATATCTGTTATCTTGTTATATTGGATGTTAATTCATCCCAGATGACGAAGACTAGACCACGTCGAAGAACACAAATCCGATGCATTGATGTCCGCTTCACTTGAAACATGTGCGTGCATTGCAAGACACGGCTTTCAGAGTTATTTTCGATCACAATTCTTCAAAAAAACCTCCTTTAATATTATTTAGAAAATCAACTGATTCGTTATTGCCATCGTGACTTGATTGTTCACGAGCAGCAACCAAGGCTATTTGTTGACAAATATGACGCAAGTCATGTAACAGGTTTACTACAAAATGGTACAAAATAAAAGTCATTCGGACGAGACTTTATTAACGCGGGTATTCAGCAGTACATGTATTGCAAATTTGAATGTGAATCATGACAAACCTATTTGATTATACATTACGTCCATATACTTTTTTCTCTTATCTGTTTACTTATTTTTATTGGAATGAAGATTGTATAAAATATACCTTAACTGTGATATTTTTCCGCCGTCGTAGACAATTTGTGCAGTTAATTGTCGCATTAAAGTTGTATTAAAAATACATTGTTAGAGTTTCTCTTGAAAATTAAGTAAAAATATTTATGTAGACATTTTAGTTTTTTACAAGGGAACGCAAACATTAAATGGACAAAGTAGTACAGCGTTAATAAACAACACATGACAGACAGACATATGCAGGTCAAAAACATTTTTTTAAATGTCGAAGTACGATTTACGTGTCGTTTATATGCAAACCGAAAATATTTACCATGACGGTAGAAAACAATTGTGCATTGGACATATGAAGTAAAATACCAATACTTTTAGTTGATTTGATAATTATCGTTTAAATTTGTTATCATTTGATTTGTAGACTTATTTTTTGAAAACTTTGTCTAATACTTGCATATCTTGTCATGGGATTCTCAAATCGGTTTATCCTTAAGCGTTGTGCGTTGCATTTATTTTTCCAGACGGTCATGCTGTGAGTTGAACGACTTTGGTTGATATAAAGTTGATCTGAACATCATTCTTGGAAAAATGCATCACAACTATTCGATCTTATTGCGTTTTATAATTTAGGGAAACGGCATGAAATAAGCTTACCAGAACAGAACGATGAACTTAATAACTGGATAGGAACACAATCACGCAAACTATCTAAGCGAAGAAAATAATTCCTTCTTGTTTATCATAGAAATAGTAGATGAAACTCTAGAGCATACTGGTGATTAAAAATGTTCTCACGTCGACAACTTTTTCCACATCATTGTGATACAAATCTGCTCTAATAATGATGCTCTAAAAAGGAACTCGAGAGCAATTATGATTAATAACACGTCAAATGCAAATCACGTCTTCAACCATTTTTGTGGGCGATAAGATCGCATGATTCGTAGTTGAAAGATACAAAAAATCATCATTTATCAAAATCACACTAGCTCTATAATTCTTCGGAAAGCATTGTGTCAGCACGTGGTGTTTCGTTACGTCCAAATAAAGCAAAATAGCAACAGTGATATAACCTTGTTTACTTGAAAAGAAATTGCATATAAATATCGTTTACCGTACTAATATGCTATTAGATACAAATGGACCACACACACGTCAATCGTAAGTTCTTTTTTCTAAGCTCCTTAGCTTAAGACAAATCACTCATTTAAGCTTCATAACAATTGCTCATTTTATACTCAATACTTTATTATTAAGCACCTTTTTATTCTATGTCAAATCACATGTTACAAAATATCCTACTTGAAGACTCAAAGAAGAATACCTAATTCGCAGATGTTGTTGCAGAATGTCTATTTCGGGAAAGGTTTATAGTCATTATACGGCAAACATCAAGAGATACATATTTAAAATACACTGTTTTCCAGGACGATGTTTGTTAAGTTTGTATTGGGGTTATAATATATATTTCATACACAATTGGTTTACAGCATCATGTTTATAACATATGAAAAAATGCATTAGTCCCTTGACGCTGGTCGTTATAGAGCAATTTAAATGGCAATCGAATTTCTCTCAAATGTACAGTTGATGTCAATGTCAGTTGATTTAATAATGAGTGTCATTTAACCAATTGATAAGCTTTCTGTTAATATATATGTTTATATTTTTATTTTATTTAAATATAACTACAATGTTGTACACCTACTAGAAATTAAAAGCGGTGTGCGTATACGAGTGAAAATACTTGTTTTTCTATATACAAATAGTGATTTGTTGAAATTAATAACATTATTTTTTTTTAACGAATATCAGTCTGCCTGTCAGACTATTACCAGATTCCATACGCATAACCCCGTTGGGCATTACAAGTAGACAGGTTGACAGATTATGCTTTTCCTCTCTTCAATTTACTATTTGGACACCATATATCATATATGTATCATATGACATACATTTGCTTCCGAGTATTCGAAAGTACGTTATATCTCGAATAAAGCTCAGGGGCTGTCCCGTAAGGTGCATATCATTTCTTTTGATGTAATTCTCGTACTTCCGTTTGTGAATACATGCAATACAATAAACATAGTATACGACTATATATAATTTGCTTATATAAAAGAATGAATATGCATATTTATATAAAACGGTATACAAATCCAACTAGGTTCTAGTCCTTTTAGGCAATTTAACACAATGAACGTATAAACCATTACCTGGGCTATCATACATGTTCTATTAACTTGGAATTACAAGGCCATGATGACGACACTGTTATCGTAGCAGAGTCAGCAAACGATCTTCAATATTGTTTAAATGTGTTTTCACAATATTGTTACGTATGGAAACTAACATTGAAAAGTCAAAAAAATGTAATTGTTAGTAAAGGTAGATCAGTTAATTATGCATTTTACTATAAAGATCGTCCTATTGAAATAGTTAAAAAATATAAATACCTCGGTATTTTATTCAATAGCAGTGGCTCTTTTTTACAGACCAAAAATAATCTAGCCGCACAGGCAACCAACGCTATGTACTGTCTTATTAATAAATGTAATAACGTCGCTTTACAAATAAATATGAAAATTGATCTATTAGATGATTAAACCTATTCTTGTTTACGGTTGTGAATAATGGGGGTTTGGAAATAACTATGTATTTAAAAAATGCAGTTGAAGTTTCCGAAAATTATATTAGGGGTACAATCATATCTCTTTATTAATGAATGATACTCAGATATACATAATTCTAGTAAATGCAGTAATTATAAATTGCTTAAAGACACATTTGGGTTTGAATCCTACCTTGTTAAAACTCCAGAAAAGATGTAAAATACATTATACAATTTCGTACAAGAAATAACAGGTTACCTGTCGAAACTGGAAGGTGGCATGGATTAGAATCGAACCAAAGACTTTGTAATTTATGTAACTCCAATAACCATGTTGGCTATAAATTCCATTAATTACCTGAATGTACTGCCCTTAACGATCTAAGAAAATGTTTTATTGATAAAAAATATTAAACGAGACCAAATACTCTTAAATTTAAATCGTTAAAGCCACACAACTTGAAAAGAAGTTCATGTTAATCAATACATATAGATGCAATTTGAAAGTGTGCAAAATTTTCATTAAATCTTTAGCCTAGTTAGCAAGTAATTTATTATTTTTCAACCGGGAATTACCGCTTTTAAAACCGAAAGTAGGATGTCTATATTATGCACCCATTTCGACAAACGCGAATATTTTTTAAGTTTTAGAGCGCGAAAAAGACGGATTTTTACCTTTTAACCACCAGATATATTCTAATTTGCATAGATAAAATTAAATCTATAGCCTATATAGCAAGTAATTTATTATTTTTCAAACGGTAACGCCAAATAATTCTAATTGGCATAGATAAAATATGTTTCTTATGTATACTTAAATTTACAATGCCAAATAAGGTGTATGGCTTTAATGTCCATCGATTATCATACTAACAGTACTTACAGGAAACTATGTATGTTCGTTAAGGAAATATTGATACAGTTTTAATGTATAACATGTTTTTCGTGTTTGTTTTTCAATACATTTAAATATTGTCTGTTTTTCCACTATGCTCAAATGTTTATATATTGTTCGTGTGTGTTGCTTAACTTGTAAATTTTCTCTTCCTTTAAATGAAACAATGTTTGTTTTGTTATATGTGGCCCCTTCAACTATGTATTTTCCAATGTATGTTTGTGTCATTTTTGCTCGTTCTGTCATGTGATGCATGAACTGAGCTTAAAATATATTAACTTGTAAACTTGTTAACTTGATGTGATTGTTAATTTACATGACCTTTTTAATCGATTGTATTGTCGTATGATAAGTCTGGACAATGTGTGAAGTTTTGCCGCCTTACAAACAGCTTAAAGCCTATTTACTTTAAATGTACCGTTCGAATACGATGGCCCAAATTTATATAATTGCTTGATGATCAGTGGTATGTTTAAGTATTGAATAGGCAATCAACACGATGTATTAGTTTAAGTTTTTTTTTCAACTAATATACAATGTTTTACATAGAATAATATGCTACAACATGTATAAAAAGTCCAATTTCGAACTGGATTATAACGAAAGTCAATGTCTTATACAGATCTTCTCCCTATATTTATACAGTTTCATGATGTCAGACGGACCGATGTATTAACTTAAAGACAAGCGATGATACAATTGTGTTATTGCCGTGGTGATATCCCTGTTCTAATTAAACCTGATTCTGGAACTCTGAAGCGTGTAATATTATACTCATGTCGAAGTAACAAATTTCTCAAAATACCCTAATGAGTACCACACAAATATAAGTAATCTTTTTCTCAGCTATGTAATTTAACAATTTAATCAATCCCGTACATCACGAATGTAATTGGGTTAACGAAATTATCGCATCCACATGGGCTCCACACTCGGATGCGCAAATGGATGTCCGTTAACAAATATGTAATTGATGGTAACTTTTCATCACCATTCTGCAAATGGGGGATACTGTATCGATGCGGTCGGTTGTTTATCAATCGCTGCACAAAACTGAAAACTGCAATCGGATGTATGACTTCAAATGCTTCTAATATGCATTTTTTCGCAATGCTAATATTACTGTTGTTTTGTATTTTCCGAAACAAATACATGCGCCATCGTTCCGTTTCCTTGTATGCATATATTCATTATTAATTTCACATTTTGAAAGGAGCATTTTGTATTTAAATAAACGAATATATGAACATCTGAAACATTTTAAATATAATATATCATGGGACAAAAGAAAGAAAACCACCAACGTGCATGCAGGACTTTTGTACAAAATGATAAGCATGAAATTTAAGTTTGATTCATTACAATCACACTCCATCTGCGTCGTTTTGTGTCAGTCGTTGTACTTGTACAAAACTTGACAGGAACCTATTTAGCATTACGTTCCTTTACGTTTCTTATATCTCTTTTTTTTATAAAGCTCAATAGTGTTGGTACATGCAGATGTATCAGTAAAAGAAGTATAAATTGTCAACTATAATTTTATTGGTGTGTATAAAATATTGAATTTATCATAGGGATATTATTTGTCAAGTTTGTAAAGTTCACAAATTTAATACTGAATGAAGACCATTTGATATTTGGTATTTCCGCCGATGTAATTGTGTAGTTGCCTTTTAAATGACAAACAGAACATTAGCATGTACATCCTCAACCCGCTAATACAAACGAACAATGCCAATGTCAAATACGTTTAGACCTTTTTCTAAAGGTTTGTAATATTTTATTATTGTTAATTATGTTACAAACACATTGTGAAAACAGTAAAATGATTAACAAGACTATAGAGCATAATCGATTAACATTCATCAACATTAACGTGCATAGACCCCACAAGTCAACAAGTTGACATTAAAACAGACGTACTTCAGAACGTATTTTCATCCATATGGCTCTAAAGTTTTTCGTTTTTCATTATTATCTTACGGTACGTCACGTAAAAAAAGCCTTCTATGCGCAGGTAAAACAGAGCTGCAAGGACAGCTGTTCGTTTGTTGATAGTTTCAAGTGTTTAAAATAAGTAATGATGTTCGCTAAAAAGCTATTTAATTGAACTTGTGTTTGCATTATGCGCTTGATAATAGACCGCAGTTTACACTTTCAACTATCGGATTATAAGTTACTGCAAACTATGAACACAATAGAAGGAAACATTGTCGATTTTGACAGCTATTAAGTGTTCTTGAGATCTATAGTAGGTGGCATCCAGTGTTGTTATTAAATACGTATAACTGCACTATATAAACATAATAGGATTATATAAAAGCAAGAAAATAACATATAAAAGAACAGGTATTCGAATAGCACAAAATATTCGAATAATAACAATTATTCGAATATCTGAACATTGGAATAGTATTTGCCATCAGTTATTTATACCGATCTAGCTGCAGTTCACCATATTGTACTAGTGGGAAAATAATTTAATGCATGGTATTAAACACTCGACGGATGCATAATGACAGTTAAGAAAACCGTGATACTTTCGTTTTCTGGGTATGCAAAAATGTAAAAACGAATATGTATATAATATATATATCTGGTATTCATGTACATTTCTACACCAGTTATAACTACAACCCTAACACAACGAGACGCACTTTATAATTTGTACTCACATTACGTTCATTATAGTATAGATGTTTTCCGATTTGGTGTTGGTTGCTGTTTTGCCGATTTTATCCGCCGATAAGACATGTACAGAACTTCTTTTTCGGTTATGAAGCACTCGTAACATCGGTAATTAAAACATAAACTTAATCGACATGTGCATCAAATGTACCACTCGTTATAGATGAAACGTTCTGGTTTAAGAATATAATAACATGTTTTTTCAACATGTTGATTTAATTGTTCAGATCGCATTGTCTTCGTTGAAGCTCTTTTTGCTTGTGCTTGAACGTCAAACATTAATATTCAATAATATGTCTGTACAGATTTAGAAACAGCATTACGTGTTGTCACTTTAATTTAACGATACGCAGCATCTGTGTTGATATTTGCGTTATGACCAAATTAGTTTTATTGCAGACTATGTTTACAACGAGCATGTCTTGTCCATAATGCACCAATCTCAATTCCATGTATTTGATAAATTGTTACTTAGGGATATCTCACAAATTAAACAATAAAAGGTCATTCGCTGACTTCAGCCGACATTCAATGATCTTTGATCAATCTTCATTTAGAGAAGCAGGAAAGTTTGTAAACAACCAAATTGATTTATTACATTGTTGACGTTGCTGCAAACAAGTATACAAGACCGCTCGATTCATTGTAATTAAAAGTTGTCAAATTAGCCAGTACGAAAACATCAAACATCTTTTGTTGCTGATCGGATGAGGCACTGCTCGTATATATGTCGTGTTCTGAGAAAACTGGGCATTATGCTTGTGCGTAAATTTTCATCCCAGATTAGCATGTGCAGTCCGCACAGGCTAATCAGGGACGACAAATTCCGCTTTTATGGAATTTTTCGTTTAAATGATGTCTCTTCTTAGCGAAAAAACAGTTTAGGAGGAAAATGTCGTCCATGATTAGCCTGTGCGGACTGCACAGGCTAATCTGGGACGACACTTTACGCACATACATTATGCTCAGTTTTCTCAGAACACGACACATATATGCATGTGGTAGCTGCGTGTTGCCATGTGTAGATGCTTTCATTGAGAGTATGTATTTACAAATATGTGTTCATTTCCGTCTAATTATGTTTCTAGATTCTGAGTGAACAATCAAAACTGTTATTATTGTAACAGAACACCAGAATATGGCAATGTATCATTGTTAAAGGCAAACATAGAGAAAAGTTATGACTATTTGCTGAATGACATATGGACCATTTCGTTAAGACGAGTTTTAATTTCCGCCACTCAAGCCCTTGTTCACATGATTGAGAATATTGCTTTAACAAAGTGTTATAAGTAATAAAAGGCTATTTTTTATTCTACTGTTTCCTCTTGCCCGGTTAATATAATAAACATGTTTTCAACTTAATAAACAAATGAACGGAGTTTTATTGGTTTCGACATGTCATTTTTTAAGACTTTGCCAAGGCAAACGTTCTATTCATGTATTATATGCCGTAGGTTAATATTGTTGAATCATGGCGTATGTATATATTTAAAAATCCAATGCATTAAAGCTAGGAGTTTTTTCTTCTAAGAAATATAGTGATAATAGCTTTACAAAGTAGTTTTAAGTAAGTAAAAGGTTTTCATAATCATGTTGTTTTACGGAGAATGAAGTAATAATTTGTCAATAGTAAATCGCTAATGAGCCTCGCTCTGGGAAAAAGGGGGTTTAATGCATGCGCGTAAAGTGTCATCCCAGATTAGCCTGTGCGCACAGGCTTATCAGGGACGACCCTTACCGCTATTTCGTTTGAAGGGAGAGACTCTTCTTGACGAAAATCAAGTTTAGGCGTAAAGTGTCGTCCCTGATTAGCCTGTGCGGACTGCAAGGGCTAATCTGGGACGACACTTTACCTACATGCATTTAACCTCCTCTTTTTACAGAGAGAAAATATTTCGTGTCGTATAATTTTTAGTTGCGCAAATGTCTATATCAAGAGCATTTTTTTATATAAAATTATCAATTATGTTATAAGATGACGGCTTATTCACTCAATATATGATATTTGAACGCAGATTATAAATGTGGTCCAGTCACGCCTATACCCTTTATTAAATGACATATAATCAGACACACGACAAAACATCAACAGCCAAACATATTTTTACAGGAGATCCTAATCAGCCAATTTACTC
Source organism: Dreissena rostriformis (assembly GCA_007657795.1). NCBI lineage: Eukaryota > Metazoa > Mollusca > Bivalvia > Myida > Dreissenidae > Dreissena > Dreissena rostriformis. Next base: position 11,159 of record VMBQ01005322.1, on the reverse strand, counting down.
TTAACATGTTACATAAGTGTTTATTAAAAGTTGACGACTATTCATAAGACAGTTTTCCTAATTCACTTCACGTGAGTACATTACTATAAAATGGATGCGAAAAGCAATATTGTAAACTTAATGAACATTTCACATGAAACCCATTATGAATAAAACCACTTGTTTCAAATGTGTAAATATGTTATTGTATAGCCAATACTAAACACATTTTAACAAGTGCATACTGAATGTGCAGCAAAATCTGCACGAAATATTTTCGAACAAACAACTAAGAAAAAGTATTTTTTTCAATAACATGGAAGCCTCGATGGAAGATTAAACAATCATACAACGCTCCTAATAATTCAAACACTGGCTTTATAGACAACCAACATAATAAAGTATACATACAATGGTAATGCCCATTTGTCGATTGCAATTTCGATTAAAGTCGTTTCTGTAATTTCGCGACGCATAATTCGTTAGCAAATGTATCAACAGATATTGTTTTGTTTTCAAAAGTATGTCTTCGTTGATATGTAATGCATCGGTTATGTTCATACGTCACAAATAAACGTTATTTTGCAATAATCATACGTCTAAACCAAAGCAATAACACTGATGCAAAAAGAAAATAAATACGTTTCCTATCATGCAAAGTAAGTACCCTATCATGCAAAGTACAAATTTGTTCAAATATACATAACACGGATGGACCATTACGCTGTGCATGATGTGATGATGTGCAAATACACGTTGCACGCAATCGTTGATCACTATCTTTGATCATGCATTTACCAAAACGGACGGCCTCATTTTCTTTTGGAATGATTGCATGCGTTAGGAACCACAGCAACACGTATAACACGAAGTGCGTTCCTATTGAACACCGTCAACTTGGTGGACACATTCAATTAAAGAACATGTGTTTTAATAACAATAGACAGCATTAAGGCAACTGTCGCTAAGCAGAATATGAACTGATGATCTGACTAGTAATGCCACAACCGGAAATTTAAATTTGACATTAAATATATATGGTAAACAAACTCATATTAAAAATATAGTAAATACCTTAAATGTAATTATTTGTTGTGAATTTCTCAAATGTTGACATTTTATTACCAGAACAGAACAGAACAGAACAGAACTTTTATTTTCACCCAAGTATATAACATATAAGGGCAATAAGGGCAATAAAACTAATTACAATTGTTATTACATAATTGGGACTTCCGATAATTTAGCAACAACAACACATATTATACAGTGGGAGTGGGGCTAATTAGAATTAATATATATAAAGATAGTGACCAAGAGTATGTAGGATAAAGCACCACCAATATTTATACATAGTGATCATTTTCTGCGAATGAAGTTACGGTACGTTATTATGTAGCTGATATGTCAAGGATTATAATATTATTAGTGAGCTGTAACCTTAACTGTGCGGTGTTGTCTTGTGCACACGTCGTTTGCTTTTGCATGCGCTGATTCGGATAGCAATTTTAAAGAAAGTCGAGCCATGGCATTTGAATTGGTAATACTTTACCTTACAATTAATTGTTCAAGCGTTTAATGGACGCATAAATTTATTTTAATACGGACAACACATTTATGACTATTTTGATGTAAGCCATTTAGTGTATTAACTTGACAGGTCTCACCAATGAACTCGAGGTGTTGTAAACAGTAAATGTATACACACAATTGATAAGGAAAATCAAATGTTTATCTTCTGGATCGAATAGATAATCTTTAAACAAATCGGCCGTTCGGTATGTATTGTGAAGAGGTCGTGTATTCGTAATGTAAGCGTGCTTTCCGCATGTTTCAACTATACAACCAAACACAGAACATACACAGTATTCGATCATTTCGCCTTATAAACACTTTATAAGTTTCTCATTGTCAAAGGATTATTATTCATATGATATTTGCGATTTGCGTATGTCCATATGTATATTTCCTTATGTATATGTTATTTTGCCACTTGATAAACACTTTGGGACTTAGTTGTATTGTTTCCTTTGAAAAATGAAACCAATAATAGGACAAATAGCCATTTGGTCAATTTGAGAACATATATATACTTTTATTCCTCCATATACAAGATACGAAGATCAAAACACAATATAACTATATATTAACAATGGTTCAGGTAAATACAAACATAAACGATATATATGGATGTTAACATCAACATCAGCAAAAAAAAGAGAACTTTATAAACATTATTATTTAGTAAAAATATGTTGAGCGACGAAGTATAACACTTTAAATCTATAAAGCCCGTAAGGGACAAATATTCCAAAAGGAATAAATTATCACGGTAATATTTATAGTTTAGTCTTTTGATATGATACAAAGTAAGTAAAAACAAACGGTAAATGTACGGGTAAACGCACTTGTATTTCCGTTCTTATGTGATTCTTTATTGAACTATATTAACATGCATGTGTAGTTCTAAATGACAAAGAACTGATGTACGAAACATCATGTTGAACGGTAGTGCTTATCACGTTGACATTCTATTAGTTCAGCTTGTCTGTCAGGGCACTGTGAAATCCCAAAACATACCCCCATCGGGCGTTAAAAGTATACAGATTGTCATATAATGATTTTGTCTTTTGAATTTCTTCTTCGTTTGATCAAACATAACACGTTCCTATCCTATAAAGCACATTACACACTAAGGATTTTATAGTACAATGTTTTTTTAAAGAAGTTACGGGTTTTTTAATTGCAGAACATATCAATTATTCTAATTTAATAAATGCCTTTGGTTTTTATGTATATGGAACAGCAGTATACTGCTTCTTGTTTATATCATGTGCCTTAATTTATTAAAACGGAATGAGTTTGAATGTTCATTGAAATTAAAGCCAAATAAGGTTCATGGACGATTTCGGCGACCGAAAACAAACACGTATTGATCACATGTCTGTCATTTACGTTGTTGTTCATTTTATACAATTACCATCTATTCTTTAAATGGGGATTAAAATAAAATGGTAACAACAACAACTGATGAACTATTAACCAACCGGATATAGGCATTTTTTACTTATTATGCTACCTTTGGTCTAAACCTATACTGTACGAGATCCTCCGCCATTCAGGTCTGTTGTGAGCTGCTGTGAGTAGCTCTTCCATTTGGAGGGACCTCCATTCTTCATCATTGTTTATTCAGCTTTTTTTCTGACGGCCTCGACGGCGAACCGCCTCTAGAATTCCCTGGAGCACGGTCTTGCACAGAGAGTCGTGCCTGATAACGTGTCCAACCACAGCCAGCTTTTGTAGTTGCATGGTCGCCAGGAGGGGTTCTTGTTGGTCAACAAGTGCTGCTGTCATGTTCCGGACATACTCGTTGGTCTTGTGCTCTATGTAGGAGATGCGGAGCAGTCTCCATAGACACTTGTGTTCAAATGCCTGTATCATGCGTTCTTTCGTCGCGTGAACTAAACAGGTCTCGCAGCCGTACAGTAGGATGGAGACTACGAGGGACTTGTATAGCCTGTGCTTGGTCGGGAAGCTGACGGAGCTCCTTGTCCACAATCTGCTCAGTCTGGCTATCACTGCGGTCTACATCGCATGTCCTATTCGTACCTCAACGGGAATTTACACCATTAAACAAATAAATAAACTTCATTTTCAATTTGGTACAGTTATTGTTTTTGTACCCTCACAAACATCTCCGCGTAGAAATAATAAAAATGATTATAAAACAAAATTACCAAATGGCAGAAACTAAAAAACATACTTATAAGAAACACGTGAAAGTTCCTCTATATGCTCCATAGAAGAAACGGGACGGACAGACGGTTTTAGGAATGTTGGTTTCAAATCATAATTTTCGAGAAGAAAACAAAAAAAAAAAAAATCAGAGCACGATAAAAGTCAGTAGCACATGCTATTTTTGCGACCACTAAATATTCTTATATATATTAAATATTAAGCCATAAAAAACGTGATCAGTAATCTTGTAATACGATGATGGCGTCGGGATTGTACGATCCCTGATTTAAACTTCATCCAAACCATGACATATTCGTTTGAAACAAAGTTATCCCATGTGTGTTCCTGATATATTCCTCATAGCCAAGGTGTACAAACGCATAATGTTTTATATGAGAACATTAGCCAATTGCTCATGGCTGTTTTCTTTCCTGGTGTGAACGGGACGCTTATGCCTCTGTGATCAAAGGGGGGGGGGCGGGGGCGTTATATTAAAACGGCTCAAGATGTACTTAAATGTCAATATCATATTAAACACCTAACCGTACAAAACCACGAGTTGCAAACTGCTGAAAACATTCAGAAAAGATGAATACAGTGTATTTGTATTTGAATAATGTATAGTTTCGCCACGTAATGGTACGTTCAAAACATGCATTGAACTGCATTTATTCACAAATCTAGCAGTTTCATTCTGAGCTCAGGAAATGATTGCAAATCTTATTATTTCATCTATCCGTGTCATACATCTTCAACTGCACGCCTAAATACGCTAACTCATTAAAAGTTAATAGCGTGTTCTACTCTACTTCACACACTTTTTATATAACCATCTATTTACTTGGCTTCCATTGTGATCACGAAAGCGAATTTGTAGGATTGTGATGTTTCTGGTTCTCTTCGACTAACTTACCTTGTGTGTTTCGACCCGAGTGAATACTGCAAAATGTGGGATTACAGCCGTAAGGTCCATGTAGATGACGAATGTATACATTCCGTATTTGGCATACTTAAGAAAGCTAAGCCGAAAATGTAATAACAGTTGTCGATACATCGCAGCAGTCGCCGAGTGTAAAAAGAAAAATCGGACAGCCAGAGATGAAATACCGAGGCAATTGAAAGGCGACGTCTTCTGTTTACCGATAATTGACCTAGTGACACCATTAGTGATTGTATTGAATACGTACTATAATGCAAGACATGGTTCATCTATTCAAAAAAGAAATAAGTGTTAACATGTTATATGCAAGACATGCACACTTCAGTTCGAGTGAGATCACATATGAAAGCCCCTAGGTCGCCGTGGCGTAGTGGATATGGTGTCCGCCTAGCGATNGTCCCTGATTAGCCTGTGCGGACTGCACAGGCTAATCTGGGACGACACTTAACGCACATACATTATGCTCAGTTTTCTCAGAACACGACACATATATGCATGTGGTAGCTGCGTATTGCCATGTGAAGATGCTTTCTGGAGAGTATGTATTTACCAATATGTGTTTATTTCCGTCTAATTATGTTTCTTGATTCTGAGCGAACAATCAAAACTGTTATTATTGTAACAGAACACCAGAATATGGTAATGTATTTATGTTAAAGACAAACATAGAGAAAAGTTATTACTATTTGCTGAATGACATATGGACCATTTCGTTAAGACGAGTTTTAATTTCCGCCACTCAAGCCATTGTTCACATGATTGAGAATATTGCTGTTACAAAGTGCTATAAGTAATAAAAGGCTATTTTTTATTTTATTGTTTCCTCTGGCCCGGTTTATTTAATAAACATGTTTTCAACTTAATAAACAAAAGAGCCGAGTTTTATTGGTTTAGACATATCATTTTTTAAGACTTTGCCAAGGCTTTTTCTTCTTCTAAGTATATATATATATATAATATAGTGATAGCTTTACAAAGTAGGTAAGTAAGTAAAAGGTTTTCATAATCATGTTGTTTTACGGAGAATGAAGGAATAATTTGTCAAGAGTAAATCGCTAATGAGCCTCGCTCTGGGAAAAGGGGGTTTAATGCATGCGCGTTAAGTGTCATCCCAGATTAGCTTGTGCGCACAGGCTTATCAGGACGACACTTATCGCTTTTATTGCCTTTTTTGTTTGAAGGAAGAGACTCTTCTTGACGAAAATCAAGTTAAGGCGGACTGAACGGGCTAATCCGGGACGACACTTTACCTACATGCATGTAACCTCCTCTTTTTACAGAGCGAAAATATTTCGTGTCGTATAATTTTTAGTTTCGCAAATGTCTATATCAAGCGCATTTTTTATTTTAAATAAAATTATTAATTATTTTATAAGATGACGGCCTATTCACTCAATATAGGATATTTGAACGCAGATTATAAATGTGGTCCAGTCACGCCTATACCGTTTATTAAAGGACATATAATCAGACACACGACAAAACATCTACAGCCAAACATATTTTTACAGGAGATCCTAATCAGCCAATTTACTCTTAACATGTTACATAGGTGTTTATTAAAAGTTGACGACTATTCATAAGACAGTTTTCCTAATTCACTTCACGTGAGTACATTACTATAAAATGGATGCGAAAAGCAATATTGTAAACTTAATGAACATTTCACATGAAACCCATTATGAATAAAACCACTTGTTTCAAATGTGTCAATATGTTATTGTATAGCCAATACTAAACACATTTTAACAAGTACATACTGAATGTGCAGCAAAATCTGCACGAAATATTTTCGCACAAACAACTAAGAAAAAGTAATTTTTTCAATAACATGGAAGCCTCGATGGAAGATTTTACAATCATACAACGCTCCTAATAATTCAAACACTGGCTTTATAGACAACCAACATAATAAAGTATACATATAATGGAAATGCCCATTTGTCGATTGCAATTTCGATTAAAGTCGTTACTGTAATTTCGCGACGCATAATTCGTTGGCAAATGTATTAACAGATATTGTTTTGTTTTCAAATGTATGTCTTCGTTGATATGTCATGCATCGGTAATGTTCATACCTAGCAAATAAACGTTATTTTACAATAATCATACGTCTAAACCAAAGCAATAACACTGATGAAAAAAGAAAATAAATACGTTTCCTATCACGCAAAGTAAGTTCCCTATCATGCAGAGTACAAATTTGTTGAAATATAAATAACACGGATGGACCATTACGCTGTGCATGATGTGCAAATACACGTTGCACGCAATCGTTGATGACTTTCTTTGATCATACAATTACCAAAACGGACGGCCTCATTTTCTTTTGGAATGAATGCATTCGTTAGGAACCACAGCAACACGTATAACACGAAGTGCGTTAAGTCAGTTCTTTTCGTATACCATTGTAGCTATTTCATTTTCCTATTGAACACCGTCAACTTGGCGGACAAATTCAATTAAAGGACATGTGTTTTAATAAATATAGACATAACTAAGGCAACTGTCGCTAAGCAGAATATGAACTGATGATCTGACTAGTAATGCCACAACCGGAAATTTCAATTTGACATTAAATATATATGGTAAACAAACTCATATTAAAAATATAGTAAATACCCTAAATGTAATTGTTTGTTGAGAATTTCTTAAATGTTGACATTTTATTACTAGAACAGAACAGAACAGAACTTTTATTTTCACCCAAGTATATAACATATAAGGGCAATACAACTAATTACAATTGTTATTACAGTATTGTGACTTCCGATAATTTAGCAACAACAACACATATTATACAGTGGGAGTGGGGCTAATTAGAATGAATATATATAAAGATAGTGACCAAGAGTATGTAGGATAAAGAAACACCAATATTTATACATAGTGATCATTTTCTGCGAATGAAGTTACGGTACGTAATTATGTAGCCTGATATGTCAAGGATTATACTATTATTAGTGAGCTGTAACCTTTACTGTGCGGTGTTGTCTTGTGCACACGTCGTTTGATTTGCATGCGCTGATTCGGATAGCAATTTTAAAGAAAGTCGAGCCATGACATTTGAATTGGTAATAATTTACCTTACAATTAATTGTTCAAGCGTTTAATGGACGCATTAATTTATTTTAATACGGACAACACATTTATGACTATTTTGATGTAAGCCATTTAGTGTATTAACTTGACAGGTCTCACCAATCAACTTGAGGTGATGTAAACAGTAAATGTATACACACAATTGATAAGGAAAATCAAATGTTTATCTTCTGGGTCGAATAGATCATCTTTAAACAAATCGGCCGTTCGGTATGTATTGTGAAGAGGTCGTGTATTCGTAATGTAAGCGTGCTTTCCGCATGTTTCTACTAAACAACCAAACACAGAACATACAAAGTATTCGGTCATTTCGCCTTATAAACACTTTATAAGTTTCTCATTGTCAAAGGATTATTATTCATATGATATTTGTGATTTGCGTATGTCCATATGTATATTTCCTTATGTATATGTTATTTTGCCACTTGATAAACACTTTGGGACTTAGTTGTATTGTTCCTTTGAAAAATGAAACCAATAATAGGACAAATAGCCATTTGGTCAATTTGAGAACATATATATACTTTTACTCCTCCATATACAAGATACGAAGATCAAAACACAATATAACTATATATAAACAATGGTTCAGGTAAATACAAACATAAACGATATATATGGATGTTAACATCAACATCAGCAAAAAAAAGAGAATTTTATAAACATTATTATTTAGTAAAAAATATGTTGAGCGACGAAGTATAACACTTTAAATCTGTAAAGCCCGTAAGGGACAAATATTCAAAAAGGAATAAATTATCACGGTAATATTTATAGTTTAGTCTTTTGATATGATACAAAGTAAGTAAAAACAAACGGTAAATGTACGGATAAACGCACGTTTATTTCCGTTCTTATGTGATTCTTTATTGAACTATATGAACATGCACGTGTAGTTCTAAATGACAAAGAACTGATGTACGAAACATCATGTTGAACGGTAGCGCTTATCACGTTGACATTCTATTAGTTCAGCTTATCTGCCAGGTCACTGTGAAATCCCAAAACATACCCCCATCGGGCGTTAAAAGTATACAGATTGTCATATCATGATTTTGTCTTTTGAATTTCTTCTTCGTTTGATCAAATATAACACGTTCCTATCCTATAAAGCACATTACACACTAAGGATGTAATAGTACAATGTTTTTTTTAAAGAAGTTCCGGTTTTTTAATTGCAGAACATATCAATTCTTCTAATTTAATAAATGCCTTTGGTTTTTATGCGTATGGAACAGCAGTATACTGCTTCTTGTTTATATCATGTGCCTAAATTTATTTTAACGAAATCAATTTGAATGTTCATTGAAATTAAAGCCAAATAAGGTCCATGGACGATTTCGGCGACCGAAAACAAACACGTATTGATCACATGTCTGTCATTTAGGTTGATGTTCATTTAATACAGGTACCATGTATTTTTTAAATGGGGATTAAATTGAAATGCTAACAACAACAACTAATGGACTATTAACCAACCGGCTCTATACATTGTTGACTTATTATGCTACCTTTGGTCTAAACCTATTCTGTACGAGATCCTCCGCCATTCAGGTCTGTTGTGGGCTGCTGGGAGTAGCTCTTCCATTTGGAGGGACGTCCATTCTTCATCATTGTTCATTCAGCTTTTCTTCTGACGGTACGTTCATACGTGCATTGAACTGCATTTATTCACAAATCTAGCAGTTTCATTCTGATCTCAGGAAATGATTCAAATTCTTATTATTTCATCTATCCGTGGCATACATCTTCAACTGCACGCATAAATACGCTAACTTGTTAAAAGTTAATAGCGTATTCTACTCTACTTCACACACTATTTATATAACTATCTATTTACTTGGCTCCCAGTGTGATAACGAAAGCGAATTGGTAGGATTGTGATGTTTCTGGTTCTCTTCGACTTACTTACCTTGTGTGTTTCGACCCGAGTGAATACTGCAAAATGCGGGATTACAGCCGTAAGGTGGTCCATGTTGATGACGAATGTATACATTCCGTATTTGGCATACGTAAGAAAGCTAAGCCGAAAATGTAATAACAGTTGTCGATACCTCGCAGCAGTCGCCGAAAAATCGGACAGCCAGAGATGAAATGCCGAGGCAATTGAGAGGCGACGTCGTCTGTTTACCGATAATTGACCTAGTGACACCATTAGTGACTGTATTGAATACGAACTATAATGCAAGACATGGTTCATCTATTGAAAAAAGAAATAAGTGTTAACATGTTATATGCAAGACATGCACACTCCAGTTCGAGTGAGATCACATATGATAGCCCCTAGGTCGCCGTGGCGTAGTGGATATGGTGTCTGCCTAGCGCTAGGGAGTTCACGGGTTCGAACCCCACTTGGAGCGTTCCTTCGATCTCCCCCAAAGCCACCATGTACTGGTTCTAGTCCGTGGAAATGGACTTGAGAGCGTTTCTATAAGCCTAAGGCTTTCGATGCAATCGAGATAAAATAAATAGGTTTAAACTAAACTAAAGCCCAATCTGTAATAAACTAAATGCTTATGAAAGTAACACTTTCCTTCAGTGCCGATATAGCAGCCGATAACAACTTGGCTCGGCTAAGTTTACATATCTCGATTAATTGGTCGTCANAACTAAATGCTTATTAAAGTAACACTTTCCTTCAGTGCCGATATAGCAGCCGAAAACAACTTGGCTCGGCTAAGCTTATACATCTCGATTAATTGGTCGTCAACATGACCATCGTTAATATTTATATTTAAAGATTGCCTGGAGAATAACCCTAAATCTATGAATGGCTTAACTTGAAACTTCATTTGTATACAACTTTCATTAAAATGAAGTACCGCGCACAACAGCCATTACTTTCCATACTTTGAGAAGTATTGCCCTTCGATATTAAGATACATTATTTTTTGGCATTTGTTATTGATGCGATTGTATTGTGCTGTATGGGTACATGCACACTTGTTCTAAACATTGAACAAATATTGAAACAGATGTATCTTATACTTACGTATATTGTCATTATGATTATATTTGGATTCTTGTTTTTTTTTTATTCCAATATTATTTCAAGAAATTGAATTACTTTCCTTAAAATTACCAATTGCAAATATAAACTATACCTACCGAAAAATGATATATGTATGTAAAAAACGAATTCATAATGAACACCGGTATCAAGAAATGCACGTTAAAGGCAATCTTTTGTCTTATGAGTGTTTGTACAAAGGATAATTTTTTTTATGTTTGTATGTTTGAGGTTGTCCTCAAGATTGCAATTATAACGTGAATCGCACCTCGTACATATATATATATATATATTAGCTGTGTAACAAATTAAATCACTTACTTTGACACAATGATGCGTTTCACGAAATTGCTAGATAGTAGGTTATTTAAATATGTTTTGTCACGCAGT
>VMBQ01005321.1:0-68856 GCA_007657795.1 Dreissena rostriformis | reverse complement strand
CCCATGCCTTTACCTTTGACCTTTAAGGTGGGGTTCAACATCACACCTAGTATCAATATCGGACTATAAACCCATGCCTTTACCTTTGACCTTTAAGGTGGGGTTCAACATCACACCTAGTATCAATATTGGACTATAAACCCATGCCTTTACCTTTGACCTTTAAGGTGGGGTTCAACATCACGCCTAGTATCAATATCTGACTATAAACCCATGCCTTTACCTTTGCCTTTAAGGTGGGGTTCAACATCACACCTAGTATCAATATTGGACAATAAACGCATGCCTTTACCTTTGCCTTTAAGGTGGGGTTCAACATCACACCCATATCAATATCGGACTATAAATCCATGCCTTTACCTTTGACCTTTAAGGTGGGGTTCAACATCACGCCTAGTATCAATATCGGACTATAAACCCATGCCTTTACCTTTGACCTTTAAGGTGGGGTTCAACATCACGCCTAGTATCAATATCGGACTATAAACCCATGCCTTTACCTTTGACCTTTAAGGTGGGGTTCAACATCACGCCTAGTATCAATATCGGACTATAAACCCATGCCTTTACCTTTGACCTTTAAGGTGGGGTTCAACATCACGCCTAGTATCAATATCGGACTATAAACCCATGCCTTTACCTTTGACCTTTAAGGTGGGGTTCAACATCACGCCTAGTATCAATATCGGACTATAAACCCATGCCTTTACCTTTGACCTTTAAGGTGGGGTTCAACATCACGCCTAGTATCAATATCGGACTATAAACCCATGCCTTTACCTTTGACCTTTAAGGTGGGGTTCAACATCACGCCTAGTATCAATATCGGACTATAAACCCATGCCTTTACCTTTGACCTTTAAGGTGGGGTTCAACATCACGCCTAGTATCAATATCGGACTATAAACCCATGCCTTTACCTTTGACCTTTAAGGTGGGGTTCAACATCACGCCTAGTATCAATATCGGACTATAAACCCATGCCTTTACCTTTGACCTTTAAGGTGGGGTTCAACATCACGCCTAGTATCAATATCGGACTATAAACCCATGCCTTTACCTTTGACCTTTAAGGTGGGGTTCAACATCACGCCTAGTATCAATATCGGACTATAAACCCATGCCTTTACCTTTGACCTTTAAGGTGGGGTTCAACATCACGCCTAGTATCAATATCGGACTATAAACCCATGCCTTTACCTTTGACCTTTAAGGTGGGGTTCAACATCACGCCTAGTATCAATATCGGACTATAAACCCATGCCTTTACCTTTGACCTTTAAGGTGGGGTTCAACATCACGCCTAGTATCAATATCGGACTATAAACCCATGCCTTTACCTTTGACCTTTAAGGTGGGGTTCAACATCACGCCTAGTATCAATATCGGACTATAAACCCATGCCTTTACCTTTGACCTTTAAGGTGGGGTTCAACATCACGCCTAGTATCAATATCGGACTATAAACCCATGCCTTTACCTTTGACCTTTAAGGTGGGGTTCAACATCACGCCTAGTATCAATATCGGACTATAAACCCATGCCTTTACCTTTGACCTTTAAGGTGGGGTTCAACATCACGCCTAGTATCAATATCGGACTATAAACCCATGCCTTTACCTTTGACCTTTAAGGTGGGGTTCAACATCACGCCTAGTATCAATATCGGACTATAAACCCATGCCTTTACCTTTGACCTTTAAGGTGGGGTTCAACATCACGCCTAGTATCAATATCGGACTATAAACCCATGCCTTTACCTTTGACCTTTAAGGTGGGGTTCAACATCACGCCTAGTATCAATATCGGACTATAAACCCATGCCTTTACCTTTGACCTTTAAGGTGGGGTTCAACATCACGCCTAGTATCAATATCGGACTATAAACCCATGCCTTTACCTTTGACCTTTAAGGTGGGGTTCAACATCACGCCTAGTATCAATATCGGACTATAAACCCATGCCTTTACCTTTGACCTTTAAGGTGGGGTTCAACATCACGCCTAGTATCAATATCGGACTATAAACCCATGCCTTTACCTTTGACCTTTAAGGTGGGGTTCAACATCACGCCTAGTATCAATATCGGACTATAAACCCATGCCTTTACCTTTGACCTTTAAGGTGGGGTTCAACATCACGCCTAGTATCAATATCGGACTATAAACCCATGCCTTTACCTTTGACCTTTAAGGTGGGGTTCAACATCACGCCTAGTATCAATATCGGACTATAAACCCATGCCTTTACCTTTGACCTTTAAGGTGGGGTTCAACATCACGCCTAGTATCAATATCGGACTATAAACCCATGCCTTTACCTTTGACCTTTAAGGTGGGGTTCAACATCACGCCTAGTATCAATATCGGACTATAAACCCATGCCTTTACCTTTGACCTTTAAGGTGGGGTTCAACATCACGCCTAGTATCAATATCGGACTATAAACCCATGCCTTTACCTTTGACCTTTAAGGTGGGGTTCAACATCACGCCTAGTATCAATATCGGACTATAAACCCATGCCTTTACCTTTGACCTTTAAGGTGGGGTTCAACATCACGCCTAGTATCAATATCGGACTATAAACCCATGCCTTTACCTTTGACCTTTAAGGTGGGGTTCAACATCACGCCTAGTATCAATATCGGACTATAAACCCATGCCTTTACCTTTGACCTTTAAGGTGGGGTTCAACATCACGCCTAGTATCAATATCGGACTATAAACCCATGCCTTTACCTTTGACCTTTAAGGTGGGGTTCAACATCACGCCTAGTATCAATATCGGACTATAAACCCATGCCTTTACCTTTGACCTTTAAGGTGGGGTTCAACATCACGCCTAGTATCAATATCGGACTATAAACCCATGCCTTTACCTTTGACCTTTAAGGTGGGGTTCAACATCACGCCTAGTATCAATATCGGACTATAAACCCATGCCTTTACCTTTGACCTTTAAGGTGGGGTTCAACATCACGCCTAGTATCAATATCGGACTATAAACCCATGCCTTTACCTTTGACCTTTAAGGTGGGGTTCAACATCACGCCTAGTATCAATATCGGACTATAAACCCATGCCTTTACCTTTGACCTTTAAGGTGGGGTTCAACATCACGCCTAGTATCAATATCGGACTATAAACCCATGCCTTTACCTTTGACCTTTAAGGTGGGGTTCAACATCACGCCTAGTATCAATATCGGACTATAAACCCATGCCTTTACCTTTGACCTTTAAGGTGGGGTTCAACATCACGCCTAGTATCAATATCGGACTATAAACCCATGCCTTTACCTTTGACCTTTAAGGTGGGGTTCAACATCACGCCTAGTATCAATATCGGACTATAAACCCATGCCTTTACCTTTGACCTTTAAGGTGGGGTTCAACATCACGCCTAGTATCAATATCGGACTATAAACCCATGCCTTTACCTTTGACCTTTAAGGTGGGGTTCAACATCACGCCTAGTATCAATATCGGACTATAAACCCATGCCTTTACCTTTGACCTTTAAGGTGGGGTTCAACATCACGCCTAGTATCAATATCGGACTATAAACCCATGCCTTTACCTTTGACCTTTAAGGTGGGGTTCAACATCACGCCTAGTATCAATATCGGACTATAAACCCATGCCTTTACCTTTGACCTTTAAGGTGGGGTTCAACATCACGCCTAGTATCAATATCGGACTATAAACCCATGCCTTTACCTTTGACCTTTAAGGTGGGGTTCAACATCACGCCTAGTATCAATATCGGACTATAAACCCATGCCTTTACCTTTGACCTTTAAGGTGGGGTTCAACATCACGCCTAGTATCAATATCGGACTATAAACCCATGCCTTTACCTTTGACCTTTAAGGTGGGGTTCAACATCACGCCTAGTATCAATATCGGACTATAAACCCATGCCTTTACCTTTGACCTTTAAGGTGGGGTTCAACATCACGCCTAGTATCAATATCGGACTATAAACCCATGCCTTTACCTTTGACCTTTAAGGTGGGGTTCAACATCACGCCTAGTATCAATATCGGACTATAAACCCATGCCTTTACCTTTGACCTTTAAGGTGGGGTTCAACATCACGCCTAGTATCAATATCGGACTATAAACCCATGCCTTTACCTTTGACCTTTAAGGTGGGGTTCAACATCACGCCTAGTATCAATATCGGACTATAAACCCATGCCTTTACCTTTGACCTTTAAGGTGGGGTTCAACATCACGCCTAGTATCAATATCGGACTATAAACCCATGCCTTTACCTTTGACCTTTAAGGTGGGGTTCAACATCACGCCTAGTATCAATATCGGACTATAAACCCATGCCTTTACCTTTGACCTTTAAGGTGGGGTTCAACATCACGCCTAGTATCAATATCGGACTATAAACCCATGCCTTTACCTTTGACCTTTAAGGTGGGGTTCAACATCACGCCTAGTATCAATATCGGACTATAAACCCATGCCTTTACCTTTGACCTTTAAGGTGGGGTTCAACATCACGCCTAGTATCAATATCGGACTATAAACCCATGCCTTTACCTTTGACCTTTAAGGTGGGGTTCAACATCACGCCTAGTATCAATATCGGACTATAAACCCATGCCTTTACCTTTGACCTTTAAGGTGGGGTTCAACATCACGCCTAGTATCAATATCGGACTATAAACCCATGCCTTTACCTTTGACCTTTAAGGTGGGGTTCAACATCACGCCTAGTATCAATATCGGACTATAAACCCATGCCTTTACCTTTGACCTTTAAGGTGGGGTTCAACATCACGCCTAGTATCAATATCGGACTATAAACCCATGCCTTTACCTTTGACCTTTAAGGTGGGGTTCAACATCACGCCTAGTATCAATATCGGACTATAAACCCATGCCTTTACCTTTGACCTTTAAGGTGGGGTTCAACATCACGCCTAGTATCAATATCGGACTATAAACCCATGCCTTTACCTTTGACCTTTAAGGTGGGGTNGCAAGATATACTAGTTACCTTAGCAACACTTGGCAAGATATACTAATTACCTTAGCAACACTTGGCAAGATATACTAGTTACCTTAGCAATACTTGGCCAGATATACTTGTTACCTTAGCAATACTTGGCCAGATATACTAGTTGCAGTGGGGTGTATATTAGAGAAGCTCAAATACTCAGAGGTAACCATGGAAACACTTGGCCAGATATCCCTTTTCTGCTCAGAAGCGAAGTGAAAAATGGCTATATGCAAACAGCAGAAAAGCAGAACAGCCTGCAAGTAACTCGCAGGCTGTTCAGGTTTTATGCTGTTTGCTGATCATCAGTACCTAAGGGTTGGAAATGAAGCCTTTAAAACTTGAATTTATTATTAAGAAAAGGCCCAGGCTCAAATTTAATTTGATTTTCTAAGGGACTTCAAATGCGTCAATGTTCGTTTCTGAGTGGTAAAGGAAAATACTAGTTGAAGTGGGGTGTATATTGGAGTCAGTTTCTTGGTCTTTTTGTCAGCCAAGAATGTTTTGATTGTGTGAAAAGAACTGCATCAAAATGTCTTGAGCAATTAAATCGAAATTACAGGTCATAACTATGAGGTGAAGATGTGTAGGAAACTAATTTGTGTAGTGTTCTGAGCAAACTGGGCATAATGCTTGTGCGTAAATTGTCATCCCAAATTAGCCTGTGCAGTCCGCACAGGCTAATCAGGGACGACAATTTCCGCTTTTACGGAATTTTTTGTTTAAATGATGTCTCTTCTTAGCGAAAATCTAGTTTAGGTGGAACGTGTCGTCCCGGATTAGCCTGTGCGGACTGCTAATCTGGGACGACACTTTATGCACATTCATTTTGCCCAGTTTTCTCAGAACACGCCACATTTTATAATCAGTGATCCACATACTCCTGAGTTATTTGTCCTGAATAGCTGACAAAGCAATGCAGGGGTATTGGCACATTTGTGACGAGGCTTTTGTTCAAACCGTAAAGTAAAGGGAGGGAAAGTAGAACTCGAACCAACAACTTCCAGGACACAAGCATCTTAAGGGACAACTGGTTCTTACCCAATCACACTACAGTCTTCATCGCATTACACCTTTTGAATACATCCAGGCACTCCGGCCATGTTCTTTTCTGACAATAAAAGTAAACCCAGATGGAAAGTTCGCCTGGATTGGGGCTAAAACTGCAACAGCTGGAACGCTAGCATGGTGCTCTACCTACTTAGCCAGCCAATCACTGGCTTTTACCCACCCACCCTAGAACAGCAACTTTCTGACACCCGTTCCCTTTTTGTCGCTAGAGTAAAAAGGTCTCTTCCATGAAAGAACCGTACACTCAAGAATGCAAGATTTCCTTTTAATGACAATAAAATTTGTGTTTTAGTCAATGCTGGAAGATATCCAAAGAGGTTTGAACTTGTACTTGGAGAAGAAAAGATTGTTTTTCCCAAGGTAATACATTGTCATTCTAACTGGGTTACATTAGATTGTTATTTTGATTATTTCTTTATTTAGAAATGCCATTATTGTCAGGAGTGTACATGTATTTGTTTATAATGATAACTGCTTAAGTTAAATGAAAACGGGAATTATTTTTATGTCCCCAACTATATTAGTGGGGGACATATTGTTTTTGCCAGGTCTGTTGGTTGGTCTGTTGGTTGGTTTGCGCCAACTTTTACATTTTGCAATAACTTTTGCTATATTAAATATAGCAATTTGATATTTGGCATGCATGTGTATCTCATGGAGCTGCACATTTTGAGTGGTGAAAGGTCAAGGTCAAGGTCATCCTTCAAGGTCAGAGGTCAAATATATGTGGCCAAAATCGCTCATTTTATGAATACTTTTGCAATATTGAAGATAGCAACTTGATATTTGGCATGCATGTGTATCTCATGGAGCTGCACATTTTGAGTGGTGAAAGGTCAAGGTCANCACAGGTAAGGAGGCCAGCCTCACAGATACACTGGACTGCAGAAGTCACACAGGTAAGGAGGCCAGCCTCACAGATACACTGGACTGCAGAAGTCACACAGGTAAGGAGGCCAGCCTCACAGATACACTGGACTGCAGAAGTCACACAGGTAAGGAGGCCAGCCTCACAGATACACTGGACTGCAGAAGTCACACAGGTAAGGAGGCCAGCCTCACAGATACACTGGACTGCAGAAGTCACACAGGTAAGGAGGCCAGCCTCACAGATACACTGGACTGCAGAAGTCACACAGGTAAGGAGGCCAGCCTCACAGATACACTGGACTGCAGAAGTCACACAGGTAAGGAGGCCAGCCTCACAGATACACTGGACTGCAGAAGTCACACAGGTAAGGAGGCCAGCCTCACAGATACACTGGACTGCAGAAGTCACACAGGTAAGGAGGCCAGCCTCACAGATACACTGGACTGCAGAAGTCACACAGGTAAGGAGGCCAGCCTCACAGATACACTGGACTGCAGAAGTCACACAGGTAAGGAGGCCAGCCTCACAGATACACTGGACTGCAGAAGTCACACAGGTAAGGAGGCCAGCCTCACAGATACACTGGACTGCAGAAGTCACACAGGTAAGGAGGCCAGCCTCACAGATACACTGGACTGCAGAAGTCACACAGGTAAGGAGGCCAGCCTCACAGATACACTGGACTGCAGAAGTCACACAGGTAAGGAGGCCAGCCTCACAGATACACTGGACTGCAGAAGTCACACAGGTAAGGAGGCCAGCCTCACAGATACACTGGACTGCAGAAGTCACACAGGTAAGGAGGCCAGCCTCACAGATACACTGGACTGCAGAAGTCACACAGGTAAGGAGGCCAGCCTCACAGATACACTGGACTGCAGAAGTCACACAGGTAAGGAGGCCAGCCTCACAGATACACTGGACTGCAGAAGTCACACAGGTAAGGAGGCCAGCCTCACAGATACACTGGACTGCAGAAGTCACACAGGTAAGGAGGCCAGCCTCACAGATACACTGGACTGCAGAAGTCACACAGGTAAGGAGGCCAGCCTCACAGATACACTGGACTGCAGAAGTCACACAGGTAAGGAGGCCAGCCTCACAGATACACTGGACTGCAGAAGTCACACAGGTAAGGAGGCCAGCCTCACAGATACACTGGACTGCAGAAGTCACACAGGTAAGGAGGCCAGCCTCACAGATACACTGGACTGCAGAAGTCACACAGGTAAGGAGGCCAGCCTCACAGATACACTGGACTGCAGAAGTCACACAGGTAAGGAGGCCAGCCTCACAGATACACTGGACTGCAGAAGTCACACAGGTAAGGAGGCCAGCCTCACAGATACACTGGACTGCAGAAGTCACACAGGTAAGGAGGCCAGCCTCACAGATACACTGGACTGCAGAAGTCACACAGGTAAGGAGGCCAGCCTCACAGATACACTGGACTGCAGAAGTCACACAGGTAAGGAGGCCAGCCTCACAGATACACTGGACTGCAGAAGTCACACAGGTAAGGAGGCCAGCCTCACAGATACACTGGACTGCAGAAGTCACACAGGTAAGGAGGCCAGCCTCACAGATACACTGGACTGCAGAAGTCACACAGGTAAGGAGGCCAGCCTCACAGATACACTGGACTGCAGAAGTCACACAGGTAAGGAGGCCAGCCTCACAGATACACTGGACTGCAGAAGTCACACAGGTAAGGAGGCCAGCCTCACAGATACACTGGACTGCAGAAGTCACACAGGTAAGGAGGCCAGCCTCACAGATACACTGGACTGCAGAAGTCACACAGGTAAGGAGGCCAGCCTCACAGATACACTGGACTGCAGAAGTCACACAGGTAAGGAGGCCAGCCTCACAGATACACTGGACTGCAGAAGTCACACAGGTAAGGAGGCCAGCCTCACAGATACACTGGACTGCAGAAGTCACACAGGTAAGGAGGCCAGCCTCACAGATACACTGGACTGCAGAAGTCACACAGGTAAGGAGGCCAGCCTCACAGATACACTGGACTGCAGAAGTCACACAGGTAAGGAGGCCAGCCTCACAGATACACTGGACTGCAGAAGTCACACAGGTAAGGAGGCCAGCCTCACAGATACACTGGACTGCAGAAGTCACACAGGTAAGGAGGCCAGCCTCACAGATACACTGGACTGCAGAAGTCACACAGGTAAGGAGGCCAGCCTCACAGATACACTGGACTGCAGAAGTCACACAGGTAAGGAGGCCAGCCTCACAGATACACTGGACTGCAGAAGTCACACAGGTAAGGAGGCCAGCCTCACAGATACACTGGACTGCAGAAGTCACACAGGTAAGGAGGCCAGCCTCACAGATACACTGGACTGCAGAAGTCACACAGGTAAGGAGGCCAGCCTCACAGATACACTGGACTGCAGAAGTCACACAGGTAAGGAGGCCAGCCTCACAGATACACTGGACTGCAGAAGTCACACAGGTAAGGAGGCCAGCCTCACAGATACACTGGACTGCAGAAGTCACACAGGTAAGGAGGCCAGCCTCACA
Source organism: Dreissena rostriformis (assembly GCA_007657795.1). Taxonomy (NCBI): domain Eukaryota; kingdom Metazoa; phylum Mollusca; class Bivalvia; order Myida; family Dreissenidae; genus Dreissena; species Dreissena rostriformis. The sequence continues at coordinate 59,350 of VMBQ01005321.1, read as the reverse complement.
GATACACTGGACTGCAGAAGTCACACAGGTAAGGAGGCCAGCCTCACAGATACACTGGACTGCAGAAGTCACACAGGTAAGGAGGCCAGCCTCACAGATACACTGGACTGCAGAAGTCACACAGGTAAGGAGGCCAGCCTCACAGATACACTGGACTGCAGAAGTCACACAGGTAAGGAGGCCAGCCTCACAGATACACTGGACTGCAGAAGTCACACAGGTAAGGAGGCCAGCCTCACAGATACACTGGACTGCAGAAGTCACACAGGTAAGGAGGCCAGCCTCACAGATACACTGGACTGCAGAAGTCACACAGGTAAGGAGGCCAGCCTCACAGATACACTGGACTGCAGAAGTCACACAGGTAAGGAGGCCAGCCTCACAGATACACTGGACTGCAGAAGTCACACAGGTAAGGAGGCCAGCCTCACAGATACACTGGACTGCAGAAGTCACACAGGTAAGGAGGCCAGCCTCACAGATACACTGGACTGCAGAAGTCACACAGGTAAGGAGGCCAGCCTCACAGATACACTGGACTGCAGAAGTCACACAGGTAAGGAGGCCAGCCTCACAGATACACTGGACTGCAGAAGTCACACAGGTAAGGAGGCCAGCCTCACAGATACACTGGACTGCAGAAGTCACACAGGTAAGGAGGCCAGCCTCACAGATACACTGGACTGCAGAAGTCACACAGGTAAGGAGGCCAGCCTCACAGATACACTGGACTGCAGAAGTCACACAGGTAAGGAGGCCAGCCTCACAGATACACTGGACTGCAGAAGTCACACAGGTAAGGAGGCCAGCCTCACAGATACACTGGACTGCAGAAGTCACACAGGTAAGGAGGCCAGCCTCACAGATACACTGGACTGCAGAAGTCACACAGGTAAGGAGGCCAGCCTCACAGATACACTGGACTGCAGAAGTAACACAGGTTACACTGCAATAAGTTATAGTCATACATTGGACTTCAGAAGTCACTCAGGTAAGGAGAACAGTAGGTCAGTCTGAAGGCAACAGACGCGTACGGGAAGATCTCGCGCAGAGAGTGGGTGCTGCAGTGGCCTGGACAGGTCGTACTGGCCGCCTCACAGATACACTGGACTGCAGAAGTCACTCAGGTTACACTGCAATAAGTTTTAGTCGATTCAAATCAATTCAATTTTATTGGGACATACAATTATACCTAGTCAAAACAACATTTTCGTGCAGGATCCAGTTCTGGGCATATCTTTGTGAGAATGCCACTCTTGTTAAATTTTAAATTTACAGTATTTAGCTGTATTTTTTTATAATTATGCTCCACGAAAATTTTTGGGGAGCATATAGTTGCCAGTTTGTTCTTCCTTCCTTGCTTCCTTCCGTCACACTTTTTTATTAGTTTCTCATAGCGCCTTTAATATTTTACTGATCTCTTACATATTTGGCATGAAGGTACCTTGCATGGACCTCTACCTTTTGATGAGGTTTGAGGTCACTGGGGTCAAGGTCACTGAGGCTAATAATAGATTTTCTCAAGGTCACACTTTTTTCCACACAATTAACCCATATATCGACAAAGCATCATCAGGGAGCATCCATCAGTTTTACTGATATCCTTTGTTTTCTTTGTTAACAAAGATAAAATTATTATTTATTCTGTAATGGGTCATTTTGTCTATATACTGTGTTTTTTCCGATGTCAGTTTTTCCATAACTTTCCTCAGGGTAGTTTTGCTCAGTGATTACCCCAGAATTAAAGGGTTCTTCTCCCTTTTTCAGGCCATCAAGAGCAAATTCCTGGGCCCCTACCTCCAGAGGAGCAACAAACAAATTGAGGAGATCGTTACCATGGTGAGGGGATCCTTGTCCAAGATGGCGCGTATCACCTTGGGGGCTCTTATTGTCCTCGATGTTCATGGTATGACTTTCTCCTTTCCTCAATATCCTTACCATAAAATAGCATTTAACCATTTACCTCTCTGACTACGCATTTTGACTCTTTTCTAGTTGCTTAGAAAACCAAATTAAATGTAAAGACCTTTTGTAATAGATGCTTGTTTTTATGCCCCCGGTAGGGTGGCATATAGCAGTTGAAATGTCAGTCCGTATGTCCGTCTGTCTGTCAGTCTGTGTGTCTGTCCGAAAACTTTAACATTGGTCATAACTTTTGCAATATTGAAGATAGCAACTTGATATTGGGCATGCATGTGTATCTCATGGAGCTGCACATTTTGAGTGATGAAAGGTCAAGGTCATCTTTCAAGGTCAAAGGTCAAAAAACAAAATCCAAGAGAAGTAACAAGCTTTAAAGGGAGATATTTTCTATACCTGCCAAATGATAAATAGAAATTTTATTTCAAAGTGGCGCAGTAGGGGGCATTGTGTTTCTGATGAACACATCTCTAGTTTATCCTTCATTTCCAACCCTAACATACTGATGAGCAGCAAACAGCATAAAACCAGGTTGTTCTGGTTTTATGCTGGTTGCATATAGCCATTTTCACTATGCCTTTGAGCTGGAAAGAGTTAACCTTAGAGTTTATGCATTTTATGCCCCTACCATCAATAACAAGGGGGGTATTTAGGGGTTAACCCTGCACTACTGTTGTTTGTTTGTGTGTTCATATGTTGGAATGTTTGTCAGGACAATAACTTTGTCCAGCACTGTAGGATTTTCAAGTTAATCAGCAAAATGTTAAGCTTGATGATATGACTTGGTTTTGCATGAGCCAGATCAATGTCCAAGGTCATCGTCACACATGAAGTTCAAAGGTTAGATTGCCGTGGCGTAGTGGATATGGTGTCCGCCTAGCGATCAGGAGGTCACGGGTTCGAACCCCACTGGGAGCGTTCTTTTGATCTCCCCCAAAGACACCAAGTAGTCCCAGGAAACGGACTCGAGAGCACTTCTATAAGCCGAAGGCTTTCGATGCAATTGAGCTAAAATAAATAGGTTTAAACTAAGTTCAAAGGTTGAATATGAGATTTTAATTCATAAGTCCTGCCTTGGTCATAATTTTGTTCAGCAAAGAAGGAATTCAAGATAACAAATGTAAAACAAAGTGAGATGCTGTATTTTGGGCTAGAATGTCTTAATGAGCCAAAGTGCGTAGCTGAGCGGTTAAGGGATAAATATTGCAGCTACTGGTATTCATAAACACATACTGAAAATAACATAATCTGTTCCAATCAGCAGCTATTTGTAGTCATAAATGTGTCTTGTTCTGAGAAAACTAGGCATAATGCTTGTGCCTAAATTGTCATTCCAGATTAGCCTGTGCAGTCTGCACAGGCTAATCAGGGACGACAATTTCCGCTTTTATGGAATTTTTTCGATTTTAAATGATGTCTCTTCTTAGCGAAAATCCAGTTTAGGTGGAAAGTGTCGTCCCTGATTAGCCTGTGCGGACTTCACAGGCTAATCTGGGACGACTCTTTACGCACATGCATTTTGCCCAGTTTTCTAGGGACACAATTCAAACTGTAAAAATTACATGATTTGTTACACTCAGCTCGCGATGTGGTGCAGCACCTGGTGGACATTGACATCAAGTCTCCGCTCGACTTCTCATGGATCTCCCAGCTGAGGTACTACCGAGAGGAGGGCATCATCAATGTGAGGATGATCACCACCACCGTTGCCTATGGTTATGAGTACCTGGGAAATACAGGTCAGCAGTTCTTTTACCATTTTGGGCCGGATCCTTTTGGAAAGGGAAAAATCGCATTGTTTTTACCAAAATTTCAAAATCAGTGTTGTTTTTTTGGGGGAAAAATTGAGAATAAAAGTGTTTTCAATAATATATTTAGTAAGGTTCAATTTAAAAAGCTGGATGGGAGATAAACTTTATGTTGAGATTTAAAAAAAAAATAAAAAAATGTAAGTCTCATTTAGGAAAAATGTATACTTTTTCCATTGGTAATGGGTCCAAATTTGAACAAAAAAAACCTCTGCAGGTCGACTGGTCATCACGCCGCTGACTGACCGCTGTTACCGGACGCTGATGGGGGCGCTGCTACTCAATCTAGGAGGCGCACCTGAAGGGCCGGCTGGAACGGGAAAGACCGAGACGTCGAAGGATTTGGCGAAGGCTGTGGCTAAACAGGTAAGATGTGTGGGCATGTTTTGTAAAATAAATATATGACATGCCACCCTCATAGCGTTGCAACGGCATTGATGGCGACTGCACCTCAGTGAGCACCTCAGAGTTCTGCTTATTTTTTTAACGTTGTGAATGCGCTACACAAACATCTCCATAATGTGACTGGGATTTAGCACTGCCATGTTTTTCATTGTATTTTTGTGGTAAATCTTGAAGGGACAAATCAACAACATAAGCAAAGTTTTTTAATATAAATTTGTTTTAAATTAATTACTTTTTATTACTTTTATACAAATCTTTCTAATATTAATAACAACTATTTGGTTAAAATTATGTTTGTTTTGTGAATTCTCACATATTAAATATTAATATTAATATACCAGTTCTTTCTCTGAAAAAAGCATCGAATGTGCATGAACACAGTCACTTTTGAATTTAACCGCAATCCCCATCATGTTTCTGTGTGCAATGTTCCAGTGTGTGGTGTTCAACTGTTCGGATGGACTGGACTACCAGGCTATGGGCAAGTTCTTCAAGGGGCTGGCACAGTCTGGGGCCTGGGCATGCTTTGACGAGTTCAACAGAATAGAACTGGAGGTAGAAGAAATCTGAACTTATATTGTTATTCTACCAAGTTCTTCTTGGAAGTCAATTTATATATTTAATATTTTGAATTAAAAATAGCATGAAAGATAAATTTTAAAGTCAGTGTAACAATCAGTTAAGAAAATGTATGTAAATTTGAAAATGATAAAAACAGTAAAGGAATTGATTGTTACAATCACAGGTTCTTGACAAAGCTAACTACATGTTATGTCATTTCTTGAAATCCGACTTTGTTATAAGCAATGCGCAATGGAGAATGAAAGTATAGTATGGCTTTTAAAGTAAGATTTGCTTCTGGATTTTGGGGCAGTCATGATGAGTATTATGAATAACATCACCCAGCCTGATCCTAAATGATATTGAATATATATTTTTTATGAATACAGAATTGACTCTTGTCAACTTTTCTGATATGCTACCTTGACCCTTTTTTGTGGCAGTCCTGAGTTCTGTGCTGGCCTCAACTTCCTCCTGATAATCTGCTATTAGGTAATGGTGCTTCTAGTCACATGTGCTCTGACGATTCAGCGAGTTCTGCGTCCTTTTTGGTCAGTGCTTGCAATGTTTGAAAAATTGACTTATGAGATATGTGAGCCTTGCTCTGTGAAAATGGAGCTTAATGCATGTGCGTAAAGTGTCAACACAGATAACCCTTTGAGTGCTGGAACCGGATTTTGAAGGTTTTTGCAAACAGTTTGGATCCAGATGAGAAGCCACAGAACGTGGCGTCTCATCAGGATCCAAACTGTTTGCTATTCTGATAGTATTCTTTGAAAAAAAATCGAAGAAAATGCTAATTTTAGAAATTCAGCAGACAACATTTTAGCAGACGACAAATTTCCCAGCATGCAAAGGGATAAGCAAGTGCAGTCCACACAGGCTAATAAGGGACGACCAGTCCGCCTAAAATGGATTTTCACTATAAAAAGACACTTCCTTTAACAAAAGTTACCATAAGCGGAAAGTGTTGTCCCTGATTACCATGTGCGGACTGCACAGGCTAATCTGGGACGACACTTTTTGCACATGCATTTAGCCCCGTTTTCCCAGAGCGTGGATCATATGTCATTTTGTGTGTTGCAGGTGTTATCAGTGATAGCCCAGCAGGTCCAGACTATCCAGCGCGCTATAGCGGAGCAGCTGACGCTGTTTGTGTTTGAGGGTACAGAGATCTCCCTTGACCCCACCTGTACTATCTTCATCACCATGAACCCGGGGTACGCTGGCAGGGCAGAGCTGCCAGACAATCTCAAGGTGGGAATGATTAGTGTAGTTTATTTTAGCTTGATTGCCTCAAAAGTCTAAGATTTTTTTGAAAGCTCTAGAGTCCATTTCTGGGTAGAACCAGTACATGGTGCCTTTGGGGGTGGGGGGGGGGACGCTCCCATATTGGGAATCAAACCAGTGACCTCCGGGTCTCTAGGCGGACACCATATCCATTATGTCACCGCGACCTTTGATTGGTCTCTTTGTGTGCCTGCTATAAAAACGTGTATACTATTTTTTAGAATGTGTGAGAAGATTTATCAGTAACAAACATAGATCGCACCACCTATCTGTTTGTCCAAGGTTGATTGACCAAGGCTTTCAAGTACTGTGAAACCAATATTATTTGTCAGACACTAATTTTCATGGAATTTTGTGAGTCCTCTCAACCACGTAATAAATAAGTACATCAAAAGAAAAAATGATGGTCTCTTTTGGGATTGCCATTGGAATACTAGCAGACTTTTCATATTTGAACCGAAGTATGTTACAAAGTATGTCACTTTGTGCTTGGAATAATGAACCCTTTGAGCGCTGGAACCGGATTTTGAAGGCCTTTGCAAACAGTTTGGATCCAGATGAGACGCCACAGAACGTGGCGTCTCATCAGGATCCAAACTGTTTGCTATTCTGATAGTATTCTTTGAAAAAGAAATCAAAGAAAATGCTAATTTTACAAATTTAGCAGACAACATTTTAGCAGACGACAAATTTCCCAGCATGCAAAGGGTTAACATGCATATTATTGCTATGACGTCTACAGGTACTGTTCCGCACAGTGGCCATGATGATTCCAGACTATGCGATGATTGCTGAGATCTCCCTCTACTCCATGGGCTTCGTCGAGGCTCGCAGCTTGTCCACCAAAATTGTCGCCACGTACAAACTGTGTTCCGAACAGCTGTCTTCCCAACATCACTATGACTACGGCATGCGAGCCGTGAAATCAGTCCTCACCGCTGCGGGGAATCTGAAAATCAAGTATCCCGAACAACGAGAGGATGTGCTTGTTTTACGCTCCATAAATGACGTGAATCTGCCAAAGGTGAGAGAGTATTTTACGTCTGCTGTGTGTTGAAGTGATTTGTTCTGTAAACTTGTGTCATTAGTTGTGCGTAATTTAACTCACAGAGAAATGCAATGTTGTTACTTCTTATGTTTCATATAATCAAATATAAGTTTTTTGCTGGTGTCTTTGAGTACAGTTTTTGCTTCCAAAACATACTCAAAAGTGTGGTGATGTGATCATGGCAGTACTTGTAACGCATGTTAACTATTTTCTACAAAACATTTTTCTTTAATTAAAATCATTGATTGCGTTATAAATATATGTCCATGCAATGGCATTTTTTAAGTGTGTGTATAACACTCTTTTTACCATATATCCAGTTTTTGTCGCACGACATCCCGCTGTTTGAGGGGATCATCTCGGACCTGTTTCCTGGTGTGATGCTCCCCAAGCCTGACTACGACGCACTCGAGGTCGCACTTCTCAAGCGGATTGAGGCGAGGAACCTGCAGGCCGTCCAGTACTTCATTGACAAGATCATTCAGGTAGTGTGATTGATTGATTGATTGATTGATTGATTGAGTTGTTGAGTTTGGAATGGTTTCTCGTGTGGTTGATCATCCTTTGGATAAAGTATTTGTCTAGACATTTATAGTATTTTTACTGGAATTGGAATGCATCATGCTACAAAGTATTGTTCTATACATTTATAGTATTTTTACTGGAATTGGAATGCATCATTCTACCCGATGGGTATTGTGCAATCTTACCTCTTCAACTGGTTTCACACACATGCAAAGCAAAGTATTTTAACCAGATATCAAATGTTGAGTGAATTTAATCAAACTAAATTGGTGATTCAAATGGACACTGTTTTTTTTCCTGAAACATGTGCAATATGAAGGTCTTGCAGATTCTTTGATTGAAAAGATTTTCATCAGAACAGGACGACTAAGCCTTGATTTTAATGTTATGTAAAAACATGTTATTAGATCATCGTAATTTTTTTGACAAAATGATCATATTCGTACCATCTGATATTATGTATTATGCTCCAGATCTACGACATGATTTTGGTTCGGCACGGTCTGATGATCGTGGGGGACCCGCTGGCAGGGAAGACTTCCTCATTCACCGTCCTATCAGAGGCCTTGTCAGATCTACATGATCAGGGACTGATGGAGGAAAATGGGGTAAGAACATACATATGAGCCTCCCTGTGAGAGAATGGGGCTCAATGCATGTGCAAAAAGTGTCGTCCCAGATTAGCCTGTGCAGTCCGCACAGACGAATCAAGGACAACATTTTCCGCCTAAATGGGATTTTTCGCTTTGTCTCCAAGTCACTTACTTCCTTAAGACTGTACAGGCTAATCTGGAACAACACTTTACGTACAAGCATTAACCCTTTGCATGCTGGGAAATTTGTCGTCTGCTAAAATGTTGTCTGCTGAATTTGTAAAATTAGCATTTTCTTCGATTTTTTTTCTAAGACCACTATCAGAATAGCAAACAGTTTGGATCCTGATGAGACGCCACGTTGTGTGGCGGCTCATCTGGATCCAAACTGTTTGCAAAGGCCTTCAAAATCCGGTTCCAGCGCTCAAAGGGTTAACTAAGCCTTGTTTTCCCAGAGCGAGGTTCATATGATTCTGACTATGCAAGCAGCTAGTTCTTTGTAGATCAGAAAAGGATAACTTGCATTTTCTTGAATTGTAGTTGAAGTAAGACTTAAAATAAAACTGATGAGTGTATCCTTTAAGAAGCCCTGGGCCCGTATTCATATAGCTCTTGAGTAAAATCTTAAATTAAGGGGAATGTATCAGTGAAATGTTTAGATTTAATGTTTAATGCACAATCCAATGGTTTATCATTGGCTTAAAACACCACTAAGCAATATTTAATACTTTATCATGTTTTAATGTCAAAGAACACACCTTCAAACAAAACATGTAGGATTTTCTGGGAGTTCTCCTTAAGGAGCAAATGCAACATCTCTAAACAATCTTCACTACTTAAAAAGATTTGATGTAAAAAAAAGACTTATTAACAAAATGGATTAAATTTTGTCAAGTTTTCCATAAGGAGATTTGTGAATTTTATCTTAAGCGGATTACTGAAGTGCTGTGCTTGCAGGTCTGGTATAGAGTCATCAACCCAAAAGCCGTGACGATGGGGCAGCTGTATGGCAGATTTGATCCAGTCTCGCATGAATGGACTGATGGTATGAAATCGGGCTGGGATAAATTATTATCAGAATTAAGCCCATTAGCGTGTTGGTGTTAATGGTTTGAGCACAAGTTCTCATTTGTTTTATTTTAACTACTGACTAATTTACTTTTTTTCCATAATAGTATTCTGATGTGTTTTTTGACACATACATATAAACTTGCCCTGATATTACCCTCGATATCTTCGCTCTCACAAGAAATTAAAAATCCATTAAATGATCCCAATGATATCTAAGCTGAGTTTGAAACTGGGTCATGTGAGTTAAAAAAACTAGGCCACTAGGTCAAATTAAAGAAAAAGCTGGTGAACAATCTAGAAGCCACATTTATTGCCCAATCTTCATGCAAATTGGTGAGATTTTTTTTTCCCAATAGTATTTAAAATGAGTTTTCAAGTGGAAGATATGGGTCAAAACTAGGTCAGAAGGAAAATCCAGCAAACAACCTAGTTTTAACATTTGTTTGCACAGTCTTAATGAACCTTGCTGTGGATTTTTTTTCTAATGATTTCTTGTAGAGTGAAACATGGAACCTGTCCATTTAAAAATGTGTACATGTAGAAGTCACATTTTTACCCACTCATGAAACTTGCGCAGATCATTAAAAATTCTATAAATCCGGATTGAGTTTGAAAATGATTGTTCAAAAACATGGATTCTAGGTGTTGGGGCAGTATTTCTTAAAATTCTTTTGTGAAACCTTGTGAACCTTACCTGATCAGAACAATACAATTCATTGAGGTCCCAGGTTAGCGCCTTAGGACCTTTGTCCTTCTTGTTTTAACTAAGCATCCACTTAACAATTATATTTGTATAATAAACAATACAGTTTTTGGGTAAAAAAAGGATATTTTATCAGTCTAATCTGGGCTGACACCTTCGCAAATGCATAAAACCCCATTTTCCCAGATCTCTGTAGTTATGGTTTCCTTGGCAGGTGTGCTTGCCAACACATTCCGTGAGCATGCGTCCAGCACAAGTCATCACAGGAAGTGGATCATATTTGACGGCCCTGTGGATGCAGTCTGGATCGAGAACATGAACACTGTGCTTGACGATAACAAAAAGGTGAGCGTAATGGATCGGGCGGTTACCTTATTTATTGCTTAGGTTACGCTTGTTCAGGTGTGTTTCAAGAAACAAAAAAAAGGTATCTGACTTATTCTAGAGGTATCAGCAGTTAAAGCATTTAAAAAGTATATAATTAGAAATTACCAATATGTTAAAATAGATAGATATGTAAGAGATATAATTGCACTTCTGGAGAATTTTTAAAACAATCTGTATTAGAAAATCTCATTGGCCTTAAAATTAACTTCCTATTTTATGAAGGTTTAATCAGAACTGTGAATGCATTTATCAGATTATTGGGGCTTGCATTTATAAAAAAGCCAAATATACAATGTGCATTTATTTCATTTTACTTGAATAACATAGTATTTGGGTATAATCAAAACAAACTTGTTTATAAATGTTTTAGCTATAATACAGATATACCCACTTGCCATTTAAAATGGAATACACTTTTTAATAACGTTGAATGGACAAAAGTGCATGCACTTGTTTTTATTATATCTAAAGACACATACACTCAGTGGTTCCAGACAAGAATTGTTCACAGAATCCTAGGAACCAAATCTTTGTTATTTAAAATGAACATTGTTCATGACAATTTATGTTCCTTCTGTAAAGAAAATGAAGAAACCCTATTACATATATTCTGGGACTGCATTTTCACAAAGAGAATTGTTAATTATGTTGTAGACTTTTTAAGATCACATAATATGCAAAAATGTACTAATATCTCATGTCAAACCATGTTATTTGGGTGTACAAGTATTAACATGACTGATATTAATATTCTTATTCTTGAAATTAAAAAGTATATATTTGTATGCAAGAGAAAGGGTTTATTACCTTCAATGAGGGGGCTGAATAATTATCTTTGTGAAGCATGGGAGATTCAATCTAATACTAAATTTCAAGAAAAGGAACTACTTAACTGGTTAATTGTAAAACTTTTTGTAGATCAATAGAATAGTGTTATTGTAAATTGTGTTGTTTGCTTAAAATATGTAATACCATGGTGGTTTGATTAATGTTTTTAATTGTCCGAAGTCCAAACGTTTGATTAAAGTTTATGATTTTTTAAAGTCCAAACATTTTTCTTTTTTTGTATCATAACATGGCATTTGTGTATGTGTCTGTGTGTGTGTGTGAACTGTATGATTGTGTCTATATAATGGTATGCATGGATTTTATTTACCTCAATTATATCAACCAAGTTGAATTATAATGGAATGCATGGATTTTATTTACCTCAATTATATCAACCAAGTTGAATTGTTAAAAAACTATATTGTATACTAACAAAATAACATGTAAACTAACGATACACTTTGTAATGTATGGAGGTGAATAAATGCTATCAATTCAAAAAAAATAAAAAAATATGTTAAAATATTGCACAGATTTCAATGCATTTTTGTTTGTTTGGTAAAGTCGACATTACGGAAAAACTTCCTGCAAGGTTTTTATTTCACTCTTCCATTGCCAGCTATGCCTGATGAGTGGAGAGATTATACAGATGAACAGCAAACAGAACATGATCTTTGAGCCCCAGGACCTTGAGGAGGCCTCACCAGCCACTGTCAGCAGGTGTGGCATGATCTACATGGACCCCCTACAGCTGGGCTGGCAGCCCCTTGTCAAGTCCTGGATGAACGCCGCGCTGCCAGAGTTCAAACTCACACAGGAGCAGAAGGACACTATCAGGGTAGGTCCCATACAGCATGATGATAATGATGATGATGGTAGAGATGGTGGTGGTGGCGGACAAGATAAGTAATTGTAGCTGAAACAACATCAGAATCGCATTCACAGCAACAGTAGTAGTAGTTAAAACAGCATTGATAATAGCATAAAAGTAGCAATAGTAGTTAAACAACATTATTTCAGCAGTTGTAATTTCATACCATATGTTGTTAAATGAGTTAGGTAATTTTGCTTGAAAGAAAGCCTTATTTGATCTTACCTCTAAATTTTACACTGTTTGTTTGCCGCCAGAACATGTTACACTGTTTGTTTGCCTGCAGATGCTGTTTGAGTGGCTGTTGCCTCCGTGTCTAAACTTCGTGACGAAGCACTGCAAGCACATCCTCGCCTGTCAGCCCATGCACCTGACAGCCAGTATGCTCAAACTGTACCAGTGCCTACTGGTGGATATCAAGTAAGGCAATATCAAGCCGCACTGATCTTGAATGTAATTGTTTTTGTTAACCCTTTACCGCTTAGATATGCATTTTGACACGTTTGTAGTCCCTTCGAAAATCAAATTATATTTAACCCTTTGCATGCTGGGAAATTTTTCGTCTGCTAAAATGTTGTCTGCTAAATTTCTAAAATTAGCATTTTCTTCGATTTTTTTTCAAAGAATACTATCAGAATAGCAAACAGTTTGGATCCTGATGAGACGCCACGTTCTGTGGCGTCTCATCTGGATCCAAACTGTTTGCAAAGGCCTTCAAAATCCGGTTCCAGCGCTCAAAGGGTTAAGACCTTTCTTACTAGAATCCAGTTTTAGAGGCTTCACTGTCAACCCAAATATACTAATGAGGAGCAAACAGCATAAAACCTGAACAGCCTGCAAGTTACTCACAGGCTGTTCTGGTTTTACATTTGCAAGTAGCCATTATCACTCCTGGTTGATATCAAGTAAGGAAATATCATGATCCAGCGTTTTCGAATGAGCCGTGCTCTGGGAAAACAGGCATTAATGCATGTGCGTAAAGTGTAATCAGGGACTACACTTTCCGCTGTTATGGTATTTTTTTTTGTTTAAAGGAAGTCTCTTCTTAGCAAAAATCCAGTTTAAATATTGTGTTGTCCTAAATCAATATTAAGTCGGAATTGTAGTTTTAATTGCTTTTAGTTATGATCATGATGAAATTCATATCACTGTCATCTTGAATGCTTTCTTTAGAGCTTGTTTTATTGATAGTGATGAAATACACACAGTTACAAATGTGACAAGGTATTGTATAAACTAATCCGTGTGCATCAATTATCATCCAAATGTCTTGTAAAATATAGTGCTGAAGTTGTTGGTTACACGTTATTTGCTTCCATGCTCTTCTGCCACCTGTTAATTAATCACATAATTATTCTGGAATCCTTTGCTCATGTATTACCTGTATCTTATTGCATGCTGATGGATTTCTGACAAAATCTTTTAACATGTAAACTGTATGTTGTTATGCCCCCAAAAACAAAGTTTGTAGTGGTTACTGGAATCACCCTGTCAATCAGTGGCTCGGTTGGTTGCTCAGTTGTGTTGGTCCGTTGGTCTGACATAATACACATGTGTTCTTTTGTGTTGCAAACTTGTCTGTCAGTTTTTTTCCTTAACAACATGAAACTGTATAGATATGTTTGTTATTATATGTAGAAGTGCAAGACATTATTATGCTCCCCATATATATATTTATGGGGAGCATATAGTTGCCAGTTTGTCCTTCCTTCTGTCACACTTCCGTCACACTACACCTTTGTTACAATTTCTCATAGCGCCTTCAATATTTTACCGATCTCTTACATATTTGGCATGTAGGTACCTTGCGTGGACCTCTACCTTTTGATAAGGTTTGAGGTCACTGGGGTCATGGTCAAGGTCACCGAGGCTAATAATAGATTTTCTCAAGGTTACACTTTTGTTCTCACAATTCACCCATATATCGACAAAGCATCATCAGGGAGCATCCATCAGTTTTACTGATATCCTTGTTTTTGTATATGTCACTGTTTTAATTGCTGAGTAATGTGCCTTGAACTTGGGCAATTTGATTCATTAAATCAACATGAAGTTTTTTTGTCTTTGCATGCGATCAGTTTTAAGTAGCAAACAACACAATTTTGAGATAGTTTTTACTTAAACTTAGGTTTTGCAACTGCTTGAAATGAACCATTGCAGGGGTATTTATCATCTTCAATACGTATGTGTCGTGTTCTGAGAAAACTGGGAAAAATGCTTGTGCATAAAGTGTCATCCCAGATTAGCCTGTGCAGTCCGCACAGGCTAATCCGGGATGACACTTTCTGCCTAAACTGGATTTTCGCTAAGAAGAGACATCATTTAAACGGAAAATTCCATAAAAGCGGAAACAGTCGTCCCTGATAAGCCTGTGCGGACTGCACAGGCTAATCTGGGATGACAATTTACGCACAAGCATTTTGCCCAGTTTTCTCAGAACACGACACAGATTATTTATATACAATACCTATGTTTACTCATTATCTCATTAATTTGCCTCCATGCTGTCATATTAAAGTTTTACCTTGGAAAAGGGACACACCTTGATTTATTTCCATCCCATTTATATCCCCCTTGTTTTTTGTTCATTTGCATGCCAATCTCGATATTTGTGATACTTTTTTTCATACCCCTATTAAATTTCATGTATAAATTACATTAATGTGTTTTTATTTTGATTTCAATTGTATTATAATAAAAAGGTTTGTTTAAAAAAAATTTTTTATTAAAACTCAAAATTCTGTGATAATTTAGAATTTGTTTACAATACATCTGACTTTGCTCTTGAGTTTATTACAGAGTTGATGTAAGTAAGATGATGCAAATATTGATATCATACTTGTGAAAAAGTTTGCTTAACCCTTTGCATGCTGGAAAATTTGTCGTCTGCTAAAATGTCGTCTGCTGAATTTCTCAAATTAGCATTTTCTTCGATTTATTTTCTAAGACCACTATCAGAATAGCAAACAGTTTGGATCCTGATGAGACGCCACGTTCTGTGGCGTCTCATCTGGATCCAAACTGTTTGCAAAGGCCTTCAAAATCCGGTTCCAGCACTCAAAGGGTTAATATTCATAGGGTTTAGCGTTTCATCACTCTTAAAGCAATATTTTTTATGTCCCCCAGTCTTGTTTTTGCCCTTTATGTTTGTTTGTTGGTTTGTATGTTGGTTTGCACAAACTTTAACATTGGCCATAACTTTTGCAATATTGAAGGTAGCAACTTGATATTTGGCATGCATGTGTATCTCATGGAGCTGCACATTTTGAGTGGTGAAAGGTCAAGGTCATCCTTCAAGGTCAAAGGTCAAATTTATGGGTCAAAATCGCTCAAAAGGGGACGTAGTGTTTCACAAACACATCACTTGTTAATGCCTAAATTTGTTTGCTATGTTATGTCAGCTAGTAAGTATGCTTGTATTACTTAACTGCCAAGTATTTTCAATGGGGTTGACATTCAATGGAAATTATATTGTCACACAGGAAAATTGGTGATGAGGATGATGACGATGAAGACATATTCCAAGAGGACCAAGAAGATGGAGAAATAAAACCGGCTGAAAAAGCGACAAGTTTGACGGACCAGAAAATCATCGAAGAGAAGACAAACATGCTCACATGCTACTTCCTGTTCTCGATGGTCTGGTCAGTAGGCGCAACATTGGATGAGAACTCAAGAATCAAGTTTGACGAGTTCTTCCGATCACTTTGTGAGATGGAGAGTGTTAAAGACAAGCATCCCAGGTAAAAAAAGTAATATATGGATTAAAATATTGAAATCAGGCTCTGGAAAATGGTGCTTAATGCATGTGCTGAAAGTGTTGTCCCAGATTAGACTGTGCAGTCTGCATAGGCTAATCGGGGACAACACTTAACGCACATGCATTGAACCCCATTTTCCCAGAGCTTGGCTCATATGATTTAACCCTTTGCATGCTGGTAAATTTGTCGTCTGCTAAAATGTTGTCTGCTAAATTTCGAAAATTAGCATTTTTTTCGATTTTTTTTCAAAGAATACTATCAGAATAGCAAACAGTTTGGATCCAGGTGAGACGCCACGTTCTGTGGCGTCTCATCTGGATCCAAACTGTTTGCAAAGGCCTTCAAAATCCGGTTCCAGCGCTCAAAGGGTTAAAATATATAAATATATTTTCCCAATTGTAAACTTGTATTCTTTTTCGTTTGGCTTATACCACATTAGTGCATTTGTGTTATTTCAGTTTCTTTTGTTGGTAAAAGGTTTAATGTAATCTTTTGTATAACCATGTGGGTTGGTTGGTTAAATGCTTAATGTAATCATTTGTATAAAGCTGTGGGTTGGTTGGTTAAAATTTGTCACTTGGTTTGTTGGTTGTCATACAATGTTATCATTTATAAGTTTGTGGAGCATGAAACTTGCCTGGGATGTCATATTTAAATAATGTTTGTGTACAGTATAAATACATTTATATATTAATTGCTCCATGCCTAAATCATTATTAAGTTATTGAATAACCAAACATGTATTTTTATTGATACAAATACTTTTTATACATAGTTATAATTGAAAGAATAAGATACTCTTTCATTTTTAATTTATTTTATATTATTTTACACCTTCTTATAAATTCTTAGTGCTAGATTACTTTTAGATTTAATATAACATGCTGCTTTTCTTTGTATATACATAATTATATAATATAGGTTATGTATAATATGATGATCTTTTTGTATGAGTTCACAGCTGCATGGCATACCTTATTGAAAAAGCCGTAAGGCGGGTCAAATGTGAACATGTAAGCTGTTTAAAAGTACAAAATTATCACAGTATTGTACACAACCCTGTTGCATAGTCTTTTTATTATATACCCTTTTTTTAGCTCACCTGTCACGAAGTGACACCGTGAGCTTATGTGATCGTGTGATGTCCGGCGTCAGTCGTGCATGCGTCCGTCAGAAATTTGTTTGTGAAGACAGTAGAGGCCACAGTTTTCATCCAATTTTTATGAAATTTGGTCAGAATGTTTATCTTGATAAAATCTGGGTTGGGGTTGTATTTGGGCCATCTGGGGTCAAAAACTAGGTCACTAGGTCAAATAATAGAAAAACCTTGTGTAGACAATAGAGGTCACAGTTTTCATCCAATCTTTATGAAATTTTGTCAGAATGTTTATCTTGATGAAATCTGGATTGGGATTGTATTTGGGTCATCTGGGGTCAGAAACTAGGTCACTAGGTCAAATCATAAGAAATCCCTTGTGTAGACAATAGAGGTCACATTTTCATCAGATCTTAATGAAATATGGTTAGAATGTTTGTCTTGTTAAAATCTGGGTTGGGATTGAATTTGGGTCATCTAGGGTAAAAAACTAGGTCACTAGGTCAAAGTTTAAAAAAACTTGTGTAGACAGTAGAGGTCACAGTTTTCATCCAATCTTAATAAAACTTTGCCAGAATGTTAATCTTGATGAAATCTGGATTGGGATTGTATTTGGGTCATTCTGGGTCCAAAAACTAGGTCACTAGGTCAAATCATAGAAAAACCTTGTGCAGACAATAGAGGTCACAGTTTTCATCCAATCTTTATGAAATTTGGTCAGAATGTTTATCTTGATGAAATCTGTATTGGGATTGTATTTGGGTCTGGGTTGGGATCGAATTTGGGTCATCTATGGTCAAAAACTAGGTCACCAGGTCAAAGTTTAAAAAAACTTGTGTAGACAGTAGAGGTCACAGTTTTCATCCAATCTTAATAAAATTTGGCCAGAATGTTAATCTTGATGAAATCTGGATTGTATTTGGGTCATCTGGGGTCAAAAACTTGGTTACTAGGTCAAATCATAGAAAAACCTTGTGTTGACAATAGAGGTCACAGTTTTCATCCAATCTTAATGAAATAAGGTCAAAATGTTTATCTCGATGAAATCTGGATTGGGATTGTTTTTGGGTCATCCGGGGTCAGAAACTAGGTACTAGGTCAAATCATAGCAAAAACCTTGTGTAGACAAAAGAGGTCACAGTTTTCATCAGATCTTAATGAAATATGGTCAGAATGTTTGTCTTGTTAAAATCTGGGTTGGGATCGAATTTGGGTCATCTAGGGTCAAAAACTAGGTCACTATAGGTCAAAGTTTAAAAAAACTTGTGTAGACAGTAGACAGGGCTCGACACTAAGGCACGTCTGACCGACATTCACTGCCTGTACCTAGGTCCGGGCTATCAAATGTCCCAGGAACATGCCCGACCGGTCGTGTGTATTCTGGGCGGGATTATGTGTTCTGACATGTCCAACATTAACATTCAAGGGCCGATCGATAAAATATGTCCAGGTTTTCCCATCAAATTAAATTTTTTTATCGAATTTCGGCGGACTACGCACTTTTCCGAACCTGAAATACGATCGTAATCGCCCTTTATTTATCCCGCTTTTGATTGGGTCCAACATAATCACGGCGAAATCGGGATTATCCACCTTGTTCGATGCAGAATTTACTTCTGTAAGTAAACAAATAAATATCAGTGTTTCCCTTCATCTTCGCGGCGAGTCAAAGGGTGTATGCGTCGATCCGGGTTCGGTACTTTTAACCTTCACTCGACCGAGTTAAATTCACGAGTCGGTCGTGAACTCTAATTTTGTTCACGTATTTAAATTTTCTGTATAATCTGACATTCATAACACAATCCAGATTGGTCCAGATTTTGTTCCTTCTTTGTAAATCACATTTACGCTTGTGTAGTGTGACAAACAACAACCCCACTTGCCTAACATGAAAGACATGATGCCAGCTGTCAATCACTTTCTTGGTTATCATATCAGCCAATCAGCGCTCAGGCAGCCGAATACACGCATCCCCACATGAAGGTGTATACAATAAATGTAAATGTCACAGATTAATACTGACCTATCTCAACGACCGTAGCGCTGAAGATACAGCGTAAACGACTTGCTTTTAATGCAGATAAAAAGTCTCCACAATCTAGAAAAATTCAACACCGATTTTTAAATGCGCAACAAAGTTTTTATTCATCAATCCACATAATATATCAAGAAACTGCATTTTAAATAAGCTTTTCAAAGATGTAAAAATCTTAATACAGTACAATCAGATGACAATTAAATCCCAGAGTGAAGTTGGAGACAACAAACGCTTTTTAACGGATCATATCTCGAAATAGATTTGGACATGTCAGTTCCTATTTTATTTCTATGATAAATATAAGTGTTTTGGAAATACTTGGGTATTAAAACTGCTATTAACCAATGGTAAAGCCACTTATTCCACGAAGTTAGGCAAACATAGTTTTTTCACTGTCGTGTTTTTCTCTTCTATGCGTTTATAACGCGTTTTCTTACAGTATATTATCATGCAAAGATATTTTTAAATAATTAGATTTTTATTCAAGCACCGCACCCACTCAGCAAAGTCCCTATGTTTATATGGTTCAGCCCAGTACAATCGGGCTGAACACTGCCTTTTTACAGCAGAGTTTTGTTGTTAAGCAGAGTGCTCGGAGGATGGTTTTTAACCGAAGCTCTGAGGTTAAATAAACCAATCAGTCAGTCGGAAAACTTGGGTCAGGGCACATGAACGATTGGTCAGGGCTAGTAGGTTCTGCATTTACTAGCCCGAATGGGCTAGTTGAAAAAAAAGTAAGTGTCGAGGCCTGAGTAGAGGTCACAGTTTTCATCCAATCTTAATAAAATTTGGCCAGAATGTTAATCTTCATGAAATCTGGTTAGGGATTGAATTTGGGTCATCTGGGGTCAAAAACTAGGTCACTAGGTCGAATCATAGAAAAACCTTGTGAAGACAATAGAGGTCACAGTTTCCATCAGATCTTTATGAAATTGTGTCATAATGTGTATCTTGATGAAATCTGGATTGGGATTGTATTTGGCTCATCTGGGGTCAGAAACTAGGTCACTAGGTCAAATCATAGAAAAACCTTGTGTTGACAATAGAGGTTGTAGTTTTCATCTAATCTTAATGAAATAAGGTCAGAATGTTTATCTTGATAATATCTGATTTTGGATCTTATATGGGTCATATGGGTTCAAAAATTAGGTCACCAAGCCAATTTTAGTAAAACCTTGTGTAGATGAAAGAGGTCACAGTTTCAATCACGTCTTAAATAAATTTTGTCAGAATGTATTAATTGATGAATCTGGCTTGGGATTGTATATGGGTCATCTGAGGTCATAAAGAAGGTCATCTGGTCAAATCATAGTAAAACTTCCTGTAGATGATAGAGGTCACAGTTTATCAGATCTTTATGAAATTTAGTCAGAATGTTTATCTTGATTGAATCTGGGTTGGGATTCTATATAATTCAACTCAATTCCTAAAAATGAATTAATGCACTTTGATGACCTTCATTTTTGACCAGGTGAGCGATTCAGGGCCATCATGGCTCTCTTGTTTTATTTATTTACTATATTCTCGTTAAATGTACATTACAACTTAAAGTCGACGGAGGAGCTCACGCACTCTCTTCATTTGACTGAACAACCTTGTGAGATGTTAGTTGTAAAAATCGATCCTTTCTCAAGAAATAAGACCTTAGATTATTTTGAATTTTTTCAAAGCATTTTTTAAATGTGGGACTTATTATTTTACCTTTTATTGGCACATTTGCAATAATTTCAACATCATTCACGTTCTAATTCATAAGCTGGCTAAAGCTGTTAAATAAAACATAAAATATATCTTACTCATGTTCGTCCAAATTATGATGAAATATTGGACGATGACATGAATCAAATGACAACAGCTGATTGAATTGTATAAATAGGTATATAATAATTATTTGTATTTTTTATAGGTATGTAGAACTAAAATGTATTTATGTTGTTATGTAATCCAAGTTTTTAAATGTTCTGTTGGAATGATATATTTTAAAGCACGGAGGAGGAGTTAGAAAAGCCCCATAGGTAAGAATAAAATGGCAAAAGCCAGAGAAGAGAACTAGAGAGAAAAAAAGATGGTTTGCCTTGACCTTGTGGTGACCAGAGTTCTAGATAGTTCTCATGTTCTTGGAAGCCCCCATCTTATCAAGTCCTGAAACCTGCCTTATTAACAATCAGTTAACTACGGTCTATGGAAGGGAATTTAAGGAAATATTAGGTTCATTCAAAAGACTATTTCTTGTGTATAAATGAGTCATTCTTGAGTATGGATTTCATTTGTTTTCTCAATTATTTATCGATAACCATTACTTACGAAATATTGCGTATATATTTTAATTGCATTCTCAATACTGACTTGACATTTTGTCAGTACGATCATAGAAACGCTTTCTCACAAATAGTAGTTTACAATTGCTTATTGTAAAACTCTATACTTGCTATGCTTATTTGCACAAGTCAATTCATATAAAAGCCCAGATTCAAATATATATTCAAATATAAATTTAGAATTTCCTTAAATGTTTAATTTAGCCAGTTATAAATACATCTGATATTCCAAAATGAAATCAAATGATAAAATAAACTGTTTATATAATGTGTTTCATTCATTGCCAGTTGAAATTAAACATATAGAAATGCTACAATGCAATTCACATATTAGCATTGTCATTTACACATTTTTTTTTTAATATACTCATTTGAATCTATTATGATGATTGAACAAAGTATGGGTAGAAGCAAATAATAGTCGAAGACAAAAAAGGATTTGTAATATAGAATACAAATGTCATCTATATGCAATAATTAATCATTTTCACACATGAAATAGTCATTTTTAGCTCTACTGGCCGAAGGCCGGAAGAGCTTATGTCNCAGAATGAGAAACTAGGTTCTCATGATAAAAATAGTTTCTTGGGTTTATTGAACCGCTTGTCATAATCTGTGGATTTCATTTGAGAACCATAGTTCTCATGAGAACCTAGGTTTCCATAATCAAAAGATGGTTGTAACATCTATCGATGAGGTAGTTGGGGATGATTCAAAAGCAACTAAAGAACAGCTTATTGCCAGGTTGCCAAATGATTGTACAAAAACAGCAGGTTTGTCAAAGAAAATTGGTATGGCAGTAGGAATGACATATGATATTTGTGCCAATCTTGATGTAAACGATGGACTTGCGAATGGTTCAAATTGTTTAATAAAGTCCATTGAAAAGAAACAACAAAATACAGAAGACCAAGTATTGTTTGGGTGCAATTCAATGATGAAAAAGTTGGGAATGAGTGGCGATCAAAATACAAATACCTTTTTCACAAGGATATTCTGCAGACCTGGACACCTATCTTTGTTGTGAAGAAAACTTTTATTTATATGAGAAAAATATTTATGAGGATACAGTTCCCTCTTCGTCAAGCAATGGCAAAAACTATACATAAAGCACAGTGATACTTTGAATGAAGTTGTAATTGACTTGTCTGGATCTCGTGTTTTTGCCCATGCACATTATGTTGCTCTGAGTAGATCCAGGTCTTTATCAGGTCTCTGTTTAGTGGACTTTAATGAAAGTAAGATTTCAGTATCACAAAAGGTTAAAGATGAAGTGATCAGGCTACGAATGGAAAGCCCTTTAAAATTATGTTATATTCCATTATATGAGATAAGAGATGCTTTTTATAAGGTTGTATCTTTAAATACAAGATCTTTGATACCCCATCTTAGTGAAATATTTTCAGAGCCAAACATTCAAGCTGCAGATATGGTTTGTCTTGTTGAAACCTGGCTAACTAGTAGCGATACAACAGAAACAGTAAATATACCAAATTACAATTTATTCAGAGCAGATGGCTTTCAGCATGGCAACAGTAGGCCTCACCGAGGAATTGGTGTGTACGCAAAGGAAAGTATTAATGTTGTCAAACAGACTCAATATAGCAGTAGAAGTATTGAATTTGTAACAAGCGAGCTTTTTAACGAAACAAGACACATAGTAATTGTGTCACTGTATAAAGCTCCTGCTAGTTCTCTTGATATTAAAAAGTCTATGTGAACAACACATTATACCCCTAATTTCAGGAAAAGAGTTCATTATCATTGGAGATTTTAATTCAGATGTACTTGAACAAACCAATTCAGCCTGTGAATATATTGAAAAGGAACTTCATTGTAAGCAGATTATATCAAAACCAACACATGATTCAGGGTCTCTTTTAGACCATGTTTACTCAAATATTGATGCTCTGAGATCAGGTGTATTAGAATGTACTTGGTCAGATCATTCAATGATATATTGCTCCGTGAATAGCTAATTCATTGGGCATGCTTTTTATCCAAAGGCAGAGGGATATTGTATTGACATTGTTCGCCTGTCCGCCCTTTTGCCCATAAAATTTTCTGTCTGGAGCCATATTTTGAAACTGCTTTGGTTGATTTCATTGAAACTTGGTATGAGTGTATTTTTGGTTAAGAGAATAATACACGTTAAATACCGTCGCAATCCATTTGTTAAAAGGGATTTATGACCGTTATTGACTTGAAAAACAAGCACTTTTTTGTGTCAAGAGCAACATCTTGTAACTGCAAGGGCAGATTTCATTGAAACCTGGTATGAGTTAATATATGGATAAGAGGAATATGCATGTTAAATGGTGTTGCAAATAGGAGTGAAACTATTCAATTTAGATTTTTAATGAAACAATTCGATTATTTTCGATTCAATTTGATTCACATACACTAAGAACAATATTTGAAAACTGAAACAAACAACAGAAACAATAACATTTTTGGCAATAACCATTCACTGGAATTTGTTTGAGTATACTCTACCATGATGTGACCAACCTTTAACTCCAAACAATCATATACTCATACTAAGCAACACAAACATACATGTAGATCATGCACTGAAATTGGATCAGCTTTAGTATAGAATAAATCATCATAAAATACTGATATCTTAAATTGTCGAAAATGACAAAAAAACTCAAATTTGTTAAAATTGTTTCCTTAATGTTAAATGTTCTAGCCAGTAGAGCGATTCAGGCCCTCATGGGCCTCTTGTTTATGAATATTTACCTAAATTCTCTTCAATTACAGTCAGTGCACAACAAACGTTTTCTAGGCCATACCCAAACTAGATTTCATATCAATAAATATCACTTTATTTGAAATTTAATTTTCATTCATAGATAATTATGTAAAATTAAAGTTTTTTGAAGAATCATTACTGTAAAATTACATAAAAATGATTTCCTTGACAAGCGGCAAGTGACGTTATATAGAGTGATGTTATATACAGTAATATCTTTACATCTACATTTTCAGACACTGTCTTTTTAGAATATTTGTGTGTATATTCATACTCAACCATTAAATTTTTATGCCCCCGGAAGTGTGGCATATAGCAGTTGAACTGTCCGTCAGTCTGTCTGTCCGTCCGAAAACTTTAACATTGGCCATAACTTTTGCAATATTGAAGATAGCAACTTGATATTTGGCATGCATGTGTATCTCATGGAGCTGCACATTTTGAGTGGTGAAAGGTCAAGGTCAAAATAATTTCAAAGCGGCGCAGTACGGGGCATTGTGTTTCTGACAAACACATCTCTTGTTTTTGTCTGAAAACATAGAGTAATTATGGTATGTACTGTATATATTTTTTTACGCATTTTAATGTTCTGAATATTCCGATATTTTGTTATGAATGTCGGAATATACAGAAAACTAAAGTGCATAAAAAAAATTGAGGTCCGCGGCCGACTGGCAATATATTGGACATGGCAAAATAACGGATCGCGATAAAGTGGATCTGCAGTGTATAATCCTAGAAAATGTTTGTTGCAACGAGTTTATCAAGTTTTTATATCACCTGCAGCTTTACCAATTCAATATTTTAGAACATCATTTAATACTGCTGATTTTTGTTTTCTTGCATGAAGTCACCAAGCAGCCCGAAAAATGTTAGAGTTCATTATATGCGAAAACAGACTTAAAGTACAATTGTAAAATATGACAAACTTGGTAATGGCTCAAAATGTAATTCTCTTGGGCGTCATCAATTTGAGATACACAGAACTCAGTGTGAAAATACTTTTTTTTTACATGAAACACTCATACATGATTTTAAATTTGAGATACATTTCCATGAGATAATCTAATTCATTTGAATAAATGAAAATATATAAATGTCAGGGTATATTTGTATTTGACCTTAGCCAGTTTGAAATAATAGAGTTCAGTTTAATGTTGAAATCAGAAGAGGAATATGCCAGAAACAAAATATGGAGCATATTCCAAGAGTTTGGTTAAAGATTTAGTTGCAAATGACTGAATTTTAAATGTCTGTTATAAATATTACTATTAAATAGTATGTATTTGAGTTAGCAGGATTTTTTTCTGTTAAATTCTGTTTATGGCCTGAACACGACCTTAACACAATTTTAATTGTCCCCTACCGGTTTCACCAGAGGGGACTTATGGTGTGCACTCTGTCTGTCAGTCAGTCAGTCTGTCAGTCGGTCTGTCACACTTTTCTGGATCCTGTAATAACTTTAAAAGTTCTTCATATTTTTCATGAAACTTGAAACATGGATAGATGGCAATATGGGGATTATGCACATCATTTCATGTTGTTCCTAGGTCAAAAATTCAGGTTGCTATGGTAACAAATAGACTAGAAATATTGCTGAAAATGGTGGATCCTGCGATAACCTAAAAAGTCTTCATATTTTTTCATCAAACGTGAAACATGGACAGATGGCAGTATTGAGATTATGCACGTCATTTAATTTTATTCCTACGTCAAGAATTCTGGTTGCTACATGTATGGCAACAAACAGACTATAAATATTGCAGAAAATGGTGAATCCTGTGATAAATTTAAAAGTTCTTCATATTTTTTCATGAAACTTTTAACATAGACAGATGGCAATATGGAGATTATGCACGTCATTTCATTTTGTTCCTACATCAAGAATTCTGGTTGCTATGGCAACACATGGACTAGAAATATTGCTGAAAATGGTGGAGTTTCACCAATAGGGGACCATATTGCTTGGCAATAGTCTTGTTACCCCTGGCTCTTCATCAATGCTTGATTTTGAAACAGAAGTTTGCTTTTCAGGACTTTATCATTTTATGTTTAATATGAAGTGTTATCTAACAAATATTAATATGTCAATAACAATTGTTTGACACAGTTTCTTCGTCTCATTAAAAAACTGACAGACATTCTTGCATTAACTGAAATTTATGATCTAGTTTGGCCACTAAACTGGCTTGATGTTTAACTCACCATTTTAGAAATGCTATTTTGTTTTCAGGATTTATTTTCATTGTATATTATATGAGCTGGTTTGCAAAGTTTTTGAAAAAGTGCCTTATTGTTTAACTGTTAAACAGAGCAATTGAGGTAGCAGTGGTGTGGAAAGAAGATTGTGTAGAACAAAAAAAAAACAATCATAGAATTTTTAAGTAAAATATGACCTGCATCATGTGACAATGGGTCTTACGCCATATGTGTCGTGTTCTTTGAAAACTGGACAAAATGCATGTGCGTAAATTGTCGTCCCAGATTAGCCTGTGCAGTCCGCACAGGCTTATCAGGGACAACAATTTCCGCTTTTATGAAATTTTTCGTTTAAATGAAGTCTCTTCTTAGCAAAAATCCAATTAAGGCGGAAAGTGTCGTCCCTGATTAGCCTGTGCGGACTGCACAGGCTAATCTGGGACGACACTTTACGCACATGCATTATGCCCAGTTTTCTCAGAACATGACACATATTTGGCAAGCGTGGCTGCAGACCAGTTGTGCAGAATGGTCAGGAGCTGCCCTGTCTGCTTAATTCGAACAGGAATCCTTGCATGACTTTATAGCAGACAGAGTAGCTCCTTACCAGTCTACATGTACTTGTATGTGGCATAAGACCCATGTATGCAAGACGTTGGTCATATATATTTAAGGGGTGTTGCTGCAGTTTTGCTCATTTTTTTCCATCTAATAGATTTTGATCAAATTTATATTCAGGTACTACATACAAATTCTATATGAACAATGAAATAAAAACATAGGGTCACCGGCCTTGTTTCAATTTTATTCACGATTATATAACATGTACTTTTTCATTAAAACTGAAAAATCTCTAATTGCATAAAAATTATTAATAACCTATGAAATTGGCAACATGTATATATTATATAAGCTAAGATACATCATATACCATTTAATTAAACCACAAACTACCAAACAAATGGAGAACACAAGTTAAACTTTAAGAAATATAATTTTTATGTCGCCCAAAAAAACGTAAATTTTTTCCTATTTTAACCACAAAAACGGAATTAAAATAAGTTCTATCTAATAACTTCCTGCGAAACTGCTCAAATATGTTCATCTACGTATTGTTATCATAAAACAAAAATAAAAAAAGGGGGTCATCGCACTTTTAACAGAGATTTTTTGTTTTAACCATCCCTACCGTCTGAGTAAAATTTCATAAAATACAGCAATTAGGCAAAACACAAGTACTGGTACATAGATTGCTAGAAATATTCATAAACATTAGAAATTGTTTACAATCTTAACTGGGATCACAACATCTTACAACAAAACACAACAATATAATACAAAATTTAATCACAAACATAAGACCATACAGTATCAAACTCGACCTTAATTATAAATTACAGGGACTTTTTGACAGATTTCGGCATGTTTTGAAGTTTGTGATTAAATGATTTAAATTGATTTATGTAAACAACAGGACAAACGAGCTCCAGTAAAAAACAAGAATGAAATAAAAGAAAGAAAAAAAAAAGTAAAAAAGTTAACCGCACCTGGGATTGAACCACTGACAGTTGAACCTATTATGAACCAACTCGGTCATTCGTGATGATTCTGATAACAAAAATATTGGGTTGTGATAATAGCATCAGGTGTTGCTATAAATATATCCTCGGTTAAATAAACTGCCACAACACCCCTTAAGTAGAGAAAAATGTATGTGCATTGAATGCTTGTTATGAATAATTATGAAAATAAGACTGTTAATTTTAATAGTTTTTTGCTTAATGAACCTTTTGTTCTGAAATCATCAATTTGCACTCTAAGCAATTAAAATTTATGGAAATAAGTGTAATAAGAAATAAAATAAAATCTGCAATTTTCTTACATGTGTGAACTTAAATCAAAGGATTGATATAAAATAACATTCATTACTTAATTCTAGATTATGTTAATTTAATAAAACTGATAATTAAACCAATGTAAGTGTTGCAATAAGTGTCTATATTTACTGTTTTGTTTGCAATCTTTACTGTTTGTTGACATTATATTTCCATGTTTAGCTTTGCTTTGCTGCTTGTTTTTTTTAAATACATCATATGATATACAGTTAAGGAGTTTCATTAGTAGTAATTTACCAATAAATTAAAAAGTGTTCATATTTTTTGTATTTTTTGTACTTTTACTTTGAAAATATAGATAATTTGGGAATATAGTGTATTGTTTATTTTTGTTGAAAAAAAGAAGAAGTTTTTATAGAAAATAATGATCATAAAAAATTAACAGTGTGTCTCCAGAAGTGTATTTTTACAGGCCCAAAGATCTGAAGTTTGCACGTGGTCTGATGATCCCAAAGCGAGGCCTTGTCTATGAGCACGTGTATCTACGGAAACAGTTCGGTTCATGGAACCACTGGAGCTCCCTGTTGTCCACGGTGGACATCGATGAAAAAACTAAGGTAGCTCCTTAAAATAATGTAGTAGGCGATATTGCACACAGTGGATTTTGATTGATAAAAAACCGGTTAGGTATTGTGTAAAATGTTATACTGTTTGCAGGTAGTATGTGTGAGTTCATATTACGAATATGTACCAGTTTATTTAATGTTTTATTGATTGACTAACAAATATTTTGGTTTGTTAATATTCAATTACAAACCTGGAATTGTTACTTTTTGGTGTGCTGTGTGTAGAAATTTGAAGTCGGAGCTAAGACTTGGCTTAACCCATTTATGCCTAGTGGACTCTCCCATCCTTTTAAATTGGATCAATTTATTTCCAAAGTTAGGGATGTCTTGTATATTTATTTCTATATTTAGAATATTTCTTACAGAAATTCCTTTAAGCAAACAGTGCAGACCCTGATGAGACGCCGCATCATGCGGCGTCTCATCTGGGTCTATGCTGTTTGCCAAGGCCTTTTTTCTAGACGCTAGGCATAAATGGGTTAAGTTCACCTTTGTGCTTTGATGACATATCGATGGTCCCCATTCAAAATGCCGAACCTACATTTTTTTACATTTCGTGATTTTTGCACTGTGTAGGGCGGGAAATCAGAGCTCATATGCCCAGAAAATGGCGAATTGTTTAACCAATCAGAACATGTCAAATTGGTTATATGATAAAATGCCGAACTGTGATTGGTGGAAATAAAAATATGCAAACATGCGAAGCTGAATATTATTATAACTATAAAAATATGCAAAAATGCAAAGCTGAATATTATTGTTTTTGTAAAAATAGCCCTCCTGAAAAGTTGTGTTTTTGTAAGTTTGGCATTTTGAATGGGGACCATCGCTATAGCTGTATTGCTGGCAAGAGGAGAGTATTCACTTTATATAAGAAAATGTATTATTAGATATGTGATGTACTAATGAGCCCAAATAAACTCTGTTTTCATGAGAAATAGACTAATTTCAAATTATAATAGAAACCCACGGACGAGGTAAGAAATAAGGAAACAAAAACTTAATCATTGAATAAGAAGCTGCTTTTTCATAGTTGTAATGATAATGCCAATATTAAATTAAGTTGAGGGAAGTCACTTAATTTCAATCATTTGCAATTTAAGTACCGGTAACTTGATTTAACCCATTCTTTTTCTGTCTTCACTTGATAAGTAATGTCAATTTGAACTATTGATGTTTTTGCTTTTGCAATTATTTGTGTCTGTCTGTCTGTCATTGTATGTCTGTGTCTATCTGTCCAAAAACTTTAACCTTGCTCATAACTTTTGCAATATTGAAGATACACTATAGCTCCTTTATAACGCGATTGACGGGGTCCAATCAACGCGACCGCGTTATAAACGGATCCGCGTTATAAGTTCTGAGCGCATTTATTGGTACAGTTACGGTATTGCGCTATATATATGGTCCCTGTTTATTGCCATGCTGTGTTGTCATTCTCCAATACATTCATGTAAACCGCATCGTATCGATAACTGTATACATACCGCTTTTATAGTGTGCATATTTATCCGATATTCCGAAATAATTACCACAAATGATCCTGACATGTTATGACGATAAGTGTTTTAATAAATCCGTAAACACGAGCATATGCCTACGCATTAATTCAGAAGTGTAAAGAGTACAGTGCATTATGGGATAGAGCATTCATTAGGTACGGCTAAAATTAGATTAAATGCAATACCTGACAAAGAAATATTTTATTGCGTCATACGCAGTCATGTAAAAAACGTGCTTCACGGGGACTGAAAGCGGGTAAAAATGAAACTGAATTTCTGTAAACAATTAATCGGCGTTTGCATGTAAATAAATCGTCTGGGTTATTAAATTAATTTCTCTCACACGTACGAAGTATATTTCGCAGCCGATCGTTTCATTTAGACAAACTGCAAATATTTCAAAGTAAGAATGTTTTTAATCTTTTTAATTAACTTTAATTTGATAATTATACGGGTACCGTAATTATAAAATGTACCGCATTTATAGCGCATTGAACCACCCTGATACGGAACAATAAACACTGACACGCTAGTTTTTCACACCTTTATTGACATTACACAACATATTAACACCAACTGCCTGCCGAGTGTCGTTTAACCTCTAAGGGATTATAATCGGTTAAACTGTAGAATACAGCAATCAAGCTGTGAGCGCCGCCATCTTTGAAGTTTTCTGAAAATACGAAAATACGAAAAGTAGTTGCATAAAATGGACAGTTGGAAAAAAAACGGGATCCAAGCACCCCCCGCGTTATATTGGATACAGCGTTATAACGGATCGCGTTATAAAGGAGCTGTAGTGTATTTGGCATGAATGTGTATCTCATGGAGCTGCACATTTTGAGTGGTGAAAGGTCAAGGTCATCCTTCAAGGTCAAAGGTCAAATATATGGGTCAAAAAGCGCAGTAGGCGGCATTGTGTTTTCACAAACACAGCTCTTGTTTAAAATAAGACAAATAACAAACACAATCATTACAAGAGAATACAAATAGCAGCGGTGTGGTAAAAATAGGAAGTTTCATAATATAAAATGCATTTGATTTCATTCTGTTGTTATTTTTTTTATTCGTAAATCTTCTATAATATGCATGTCTTCAATCTGAAACTATCGGAAAAGCAATTTCTAGTTTGTGGTAAGAGCTTGCGGTTGCCATGGATTCCCAGAGTGTTGCCATAAAAACATTTTAGACAATCAGTCAAAGTGTGTGCCACGGTGACTGCATGACCATATTTTGCTGATCAGTTCAAGCAATGGTGGATTTTTGGTGGTGTATTTTCTTGTCAGAGCTTTTGAAAATTCAAAGAATTGCTGAAAAAGTGCCAATCAAATTTCATAAATCAGAATGAACATTGCAATTATTTGGTATAGCTCACAA
The DNA here is from genome assembly GCA_007657795.1 of Dreissena rostriformis. Lineage (NCBI taxonomy): Eukaryota > Metazoa > Mollusca > Bivalvia > Myida > Dreissenidae > Dreissena > Dreissena rostriformis. Next base: position 27,830 of record VMBQ01005321.1, on the reverse strand, counting down.
ATATTACCTGTCACTGACCTGTATGCATGAATGCATTAAAATAGTGTTACAATGAATATATTAATTTCTGTACTGGAAGCATTTTAAGTCGATTTCAGTGTACCTTAAGGTTAACTGTTATGGCCTCATTAATGTTGTGCTGAACTAACATGAACAAAACCCATTTCTAATTAATATAGGAAATAATTCAAGCGTATAATTTATGCTTATGGAGTCCACTATTGCCAGGTTAATGTTTTCGAGCTATATTTCAGTTCTGACCATATTCTAGGCTTTACCATTTAAATTAAACAAAAATTGCACTTTTTACTCAGTAAATTTTATACCTATACAAATGGTTTCAGATATACATGTATATGTGGAGCGTCGTGAGAAAACCGGGCAAAATGCGTGTGCGTAAAGTGTCGTCCCAGATTAGCCTGTGCAGTCCGCACAGGCTAATCAGGGACGACACTTTCCGCCTAAACTGGATTTTTTGCTAAGAAGAGACATAATTTAAACGAAAAATTCCATAAAAGCGGAAATTGTCATCCCTGATTAGCCTGTGCGGACTGCACAGGCTAATCTGGGATGACAATTTACGCACAAGCATTAAGCCCGGTTTTCTCAAAACGCGACACATATGTTTAACTACTCACAACAAAATGATTGAGTAGGTCATAAAGGTAAGCCTAGAGTTTGGAATATGTATCTTGTTTCTGATGTACACATTACTCATAAATTGTTTATCATGCATATTTCAGGACCTCAAGGTAAGCTTTCATACACTGCTTTTCAAATTCCATTATATTAAGTTATATTTATGTCATTCATTTCATTTTAATTGCAATTGAACTTGTTACATGTTTTCATCTTACAACATACAAATGACAATAAAATCATATTTATTATGTTCTATGTTCCGTCTGGTAAGGAAAACAGGAAAACAGGTTGAATGCTGTTAAATGTGCCATGCAAGCATTCTATTTAAGATATAAACACGCTTTTAAAATGTGTAAAACGGTGTTCAGATATTTGTTTGGGGTATTTATGAACCAGATTGTTTCATTTTAGAATTTCATTTTGATCTTTTCTTTGGATAAGTCAGTTTAAAAATTGCAGTCCATATGAAAACTTCAATCCATTTGTGTTCCCCATCTTAAGACTACTTTACAAGTGTGCATGCTGGGAAATTTGTCTCTGTACCTCAAAAGGTCAAGACCAACTTAAAGGTCAAAGGTTACATTTTGCTATATAAAACCACTTATCAACACTCTTACTTCATTATTCATCATGCATTTAAAAAATGCAACACAAATTTTCAACATGGGGGGAAAGGTATATCACTCCTTGGGCAAAGGTCAAGGTCACACTTAAGGTCAATTGTCAAACATGGGCATGGTGCAATTTGGTCAATAATTAGAAGCAGTATTGTCAATTTGCTCATTATGTTGCCAACATCTACTTTGCCAAGTTGTGTTTATGTTGTTTTTTTTAACATTATGATGGACAGCAGTTTTAATATCATTCAGTAGTTTGTATCAAACAGGATTGTATTTGATATTTTTAACAATATTTTATTGTAATTGAATCTTTTATTTGCTTACCGACGTAATTTAAAGTCCCAAATATATATAATTATAATCCATAGCAGTTTTGCAAGGTATCAACTTTATATAATCCATGGAAGTTGTTTAATAATATATATTCAATTGATATATAACTATTCAACAGCAATTGTTTAATTATATACACTGTATCAAATGTATATAATCCATACCTATACCAATTGTTTAATAATGTATCAAATATATATAACCTATACCAATTGTTTGATAATGTATCAAATATATATATATTCCACAGCAATGGTTAAATAATATATCAAAAATATATAATTGGCAACAATTGTTTAATAATATATCAAATATATATAATACATAGCAATTGTTAAATAATGTATCAAATTTTATATATCCACATCGATTGTTTAATAATGTACCAAGTTTATATAATCCTCAGCAATATAAAGCTAATAACATTTGAATTATATTGATATATATTTAAATTTTGTTTTTGTATATTTTTCCAATAAATATTTTTTAATAGTTTATATTATTTAATATAGTACACAGATATTATACAGGTATTTTCCATTCAAATTTGCACAAACAAACTACCCTTGGTCATAATAATTCCCTTCAAATTCCCCAGTCCCTATTTTTGTGCATGTTTTTATTATTTTTATTTTATTCGTTCAAATTACAAGCATGTAACAGTGTATTGAGCATAATCTACCCTTTCCCTGTATAATTATAGTGGATCATTTTGGGGCATTATAAACAATGTGATTTCTTGTAAAGCTGGAGGATTTTGATCCGTACTGGACATATAACATAAAACTACCTAAGGATATGGATAATGTGAGTCTTCCTTGTGTGCCGTTGTTGTTGTTGTAGTGGTTGTTCTATGCACATAATAAATAATCAAAATTTGTTGATTGATTGAAGATGCAGGGTGATGTTGTGATGGCATATCGTTGGTGCTTTTGTGTCAATGTTTGTGATTTGTTGTGTATTTATAGCATTTTGCTCTGGTTGAATTGGTTGAATTGATGTGTCATTGGTATTTAAAAAGGTATTGTTGTCATGCACAACTGGCATCTTTTGTCTATTTATTCAGTATTTTCAGAATTTTCTGCACTAAGTCTTGTAAATCGAAGTAGGGCAACCCAGGCATGGTCTTGTAATGGTGTACATGTATATGGTGTGGTAAAATAGTGTAATACTTCTAAGAGTGTCTTAACCCTTTTCATGCTGGGAAATTTGTCGTCTGCTAAAATGTTGTCTGAATTTCTAAAATTAGCATTTTCTTCTAGTTTTTTTCAAAGAATACTATCAAAATAGCAAACAGTTTGGATCCTGATGATACACCACGTTCTGTGGCGTCTCATCTGGATCCAAATTGTTTGCAAAGGCCTTTAAAATTCGGTTCCAGCGCTCAAAGGGTTAATAAGCCTTTGGCTTTTTATAGAGATTGAGCTAGAATAAAACAGGTTACAATTAATGGCAAAGCAACATATTTTTAAAACCTTCAGTGATGTTACATTTAATCAACCCAACTCTTTACTAGTTTATTGGCTTAGTATTAAAGTAAGTACAGTTAGTCAAAGGCCGCCGTGGTGTAGTGGATATGGTGTCCGCCTAGTGACTGGGAGGTCCACTGTGGGAGCGTTCTTTAGATCTTCCCCATGACCAAGTACTGGTTTTAGTCTCATGAAATGGACTCGAGAGCGTTTCAAATATGTAGTAAGTACTTTAAATGCAATCGAGCTAAAATAAATATGTTTAAACTAAAGTTAGTACTGCAACTTCATAATAGGGGACAAAGGATTCAGCTGGCTCTAGTCGACTGTCACAGAAATCTGGTGACCTGACAACCCGGCCCATGAAATCGGGTGACCCGACTAACCGGCCCATGAAATCGGGTGACCCGACAACCCGGTCAAGTAAAACGGTTTCCCGCAGGCCGTCCATCAAACGCGATATTTCGGACACTGACAAGGGCAGGTCTAAAGCGCGGAAACCGTCTCTAAAGTCTGATCTCTCAGACTTGGTGAAGCATTTTGCCAGAATTCCGACTAATCTTGACGGCACCTACAAAGGGGTGAGATCGTGTTGAAACTAGGCGGTGTAAGGGGTGAGATCGTGTTGAAACTAGGCGGTGTTTTCGGATATATTGGTGTTTATATACAAATATTATTTTCTACTTTAATATGGGTGACATTACGATATTCTTTCTCGATATAGTGGTGTTTATACAAAAAAATAGTTTCTACTTTGATATGGGTGACATGTGCCATGTTGAAATTAGGCGGTGTTTTCTCGATAGAGTGGTGTTTATATAAAATTGTTTTTATCTACTTTTAATATGGGTGACATGTGCAGTGTTGAAACTAGGCTGTGTTTTCTGGATATGGTGGTGTTTATATGAAAAAAATATTTTCTACTTTAATATGGGTGACATGTGCGATGTTGAAATTAGGCTGTGTTTTCTCGATGTGGTGGTGTTTTTATAAAAGAAATTATTTTCTACTTTAATATGTGTGACATTTGCGATGTTGAAATAAGCCGGTGTTATCTCGATATGGTGGTGTTAATATAAAAACAAATTATTTTCTACTTTAGTATGTGTGACATTTGTGATGTTGAAATTAGGCTTTGTTTTCTCAATATACATGTAGTGGTGTTTATATATACAACAAATTATTTTCTACTTTTATATGGGTGACATGTGCGGTGTTGAAATTAGGCGGTGTTTTCTCGATATTGTGGTGTTTATATTAAAAAATTATTTCTACTTTAATATGGGTGACATGTGCGATTTTGAAACTAGGCGGTGTTTTCTCGATACGGTGGTGTTTTTATAAAAGAAATTATTTTCTACTTTAATATGGATGACATGTGTGATGTTTAAAATTGTCATTGAATGGCTTTCAAGGCTCAATGGTTGTGGTAATAGATCATGAGAAATGGTTGGCAGATGGGGTAATCATGTGACAAACAAGATGCATGATGACGTCCATTTAGAGACAGGTATATTTTTCCGTTTTATACCCTTATACGTTTATTTCATTTTAATATTATTCGAGCTCTATACTTCAACTTTACTCTATACACATTTTCTTAGCGGGAGCTGTAATTTTGTGATCCTGCTAAGAAAGTTTGTAGCGAGTGAAGTCGAGATATAGAGCAAATATTAATACCAAATAAATGCTAATCGACTTTCTTGCTGATATGGCTGGAAAGAAAGTGGCATTAAACAAATTAATAAAAGTAATGAAGGGTGTAAAACCGTGAAAAATACCTGTTTTGGCATGGACTTCGCCTCATGTTTGTCATGTGATAACCCCTTCTGGTTGGTCATGTTGTAAATTACTATATTTCAATTGGAGGATTTCTTTTTTTGTATACCAACATTCTTTCGATCTATAATGGTAGAATGTTTAGGATTTTCGTTCTTGTACTTCCACTACTTTGGGAGTTGGTTTTGCATATAATTGTTTTAATCTTGGGTCGAAAGGTTGTTATTTCCGTTGTATACATTGTATAGATATGTATATTGTGGTTGGTATGTATATAGGTTCTCCCTAGGTGATATTCATATGTCAAAGTGTTTTTCATTTATGCACAGGGGTATGGTCAGGGATACACAGTATAGGCTTGGTTGCACCAACGTTCCGTTTATTATTTATTGGCTGGGACCTTTATTAGACATTTTACGGTATTACACAATAATTTTTCCCATTTTACAGTTTCACAGTTTGGTTAATAGAAGTGGGCATTTAGGTTTATGGTAGATATTGTTAATGATATCTCTGTGTACCAAACTTATATGAATAAAGACTGATGTTTAACTACATGTGAAGAATGGTTATTGTACCAGTTGTGTTTTTCAATTTTTCGTTACATCAAATCAAATAAAAAAAGCATACTATAACAAAACTGAATGGTAAGTGATACAGCATTTATATTGTACAATTGTTCAACAAAAGAAGAACTGTTTTATCATTGTGGTCATTGCCATTTTTAGCTGTTCAGTTAATTTTTCGTTGACTCATTAATGAATTGATTATAACAATCAGGACGGCCCTAAAAGTGTATTTACTAGTGAAGAAATGGTAAGAATAGGTGTCTAGTTTAACATGTATATATAGTATGTAATGCATGATAATTTCTTTTAGATAATGTATATTACGTAGCAGTATGGTGAATTGGCTAAGAAACATCAGTTTAGTAAGCTTTATATCATAATTATAAAAGGTTAACATTTATGCTTTGTTTCATTTTATTTTTTTTTGCTGGTATGACCATTATGTTTTTTTTTAATGCATATCAAACTTCGAGAAAGCAAATACGTTCATAAGATAATCAAAATCAGGTCAAAGAAAAGGTGACATTTAGGTGACAGTGAAAGAAGATAAAATAAATACATGATGTATATAATATTATGGATAATTATAATCCAATGTATTACCTTACCTAAAGCCTCCTGTCTCATATTGTATGTAAATGTAGATTTTTATATTTGTGGATTTCAAACAATATTGTATGTACTTTTTGGTTTCAAAATATTTGTATTGTGTTTATAAAAAAAAACAACTATAATTGAATTGATACATATTTTATTATAAGTATATTCAAGAAATTGCAACATATTAGTATTTGTAGTATTTGTATCGAATTGCGCTTTGTCAAAGTATATTCCTCCCCATAATATGCATGACCTTGATACAATTGTATTTATACGCTCATGAAAACATGTTTTTACTTGTTATAATGCATGACAACCATAGATTGTTTAGATTGTATATACAAGAAAAAATATCAGCCAGTTCTTAGCTCTCTTTTTCTCCTTCATATTTAACCATCTTGGTAAAAATAGTTAAAAATAGTTTGCCTGTAGTTTTGACTTTAATCAAATTAACTTTGCAACACAATGCTAACATTTATGTTTAACCCCATCACCATGCTAATATAATTTATTATGCCACTATAGTGCACAATTGCATTGGAGATGCTGACCCAATAAGTGTTATTATACCACTGACTGATTACCCTTATTAACTCCACCCAGTTTCAAAATAATCATGTCCCTGACCAATAACACAATTTTAACTCCGCCCACATTTGAGATTATCATGCCTCTCTGCATAAGTCACGCCCACTTGGAACTATTTTTTGTAGGAAAGTAAATTCAAAGTAAATACAAAATTGATGTGGGTCAGAGGTCTAAAAAGCATTGATGAATGAGGGAGATTTCCACAGTTTTGAAGAGGAAACATGCAAATATAGTACAAACAATTAACATACCTGATAATATTATTAATACCATCTGCAAATTTTTGTAAGATGCTATGGTTACAGAAATAATAGAAAAAAACTAAAATCTAGATCCTTAGATAACTCAAAAAGTATGTAAGCTAGGATGATAAAACTTGGTATATTGATAGAGGGCCATACATTTTTCTCAGAAGATTTGTTTTAGTATGACTGGGTTCTAAGATGGCTATGGAAACAGCACAAAGCTGTTCAGTAAAGTTCATTTCTTTCTGGTATCTGGTGAGTGACCTTAGGGCCTACCCTTACTATGTTTGCCCTCTACACTTTGAAAAAGATTTTCATGAAACTTGTTTAACCTGCTAAAATGTTTGGGTCATGGGTAATGGAGACAATGTGACCAAGGCATGAGTCAGTAATGCCAATGCAAGGTGAAGGTTACACTTGTATGTGTTTGAGCTTCCATATTTTCTTTGAAGGATTTTCGTGATACCTTGTTCTAATGTTTAGGTCATTAAGGAAATTCAGAAGGCCTAAGGCCATGACAAGAGTTCAAGGTAAAGTTCACAACTGAAGGCCAAATATGTGAAGCAAAAGACAGTCATGCAAACTTGAGGTCATGCTCACACTTTAACGTTTAATGTTTGAGTCTACATTTTCATGTCTTTTCTGTGCACTTTAAAGGAATTTGATGAACCTTGCATAAAATGTTTATCCTATGGATGCAAATTGTGGAGAGGTCATGAGGGGATATAGCTGTCGTTTTGACTGCCTTGCTTCTTAACTAATCACTTTTAGAATAGAAAATAATTCATAAACAATATTTTATGCCACCTTGTTATTGTTATAACAAGTTTCCCAATGTAGTTGTATAGATCACTTTTGTTTGAACACTTTTTTTTGAAGGTCAAATAATATGGTATTTTGATGAAACTGTAGTTAGTATCTTTATTAAGCCTTTACTATAACAATATGATTGATACATGTACATCTTCACGTATGGTATCTAATTTCAATTGCAGATGTTGTGTTAGTTACTATAACAATCATCGGACATAACAACATTTATATTATGACATGTTTAACATGAGGAATTACAACTTATAGCTCATCCGAACAACTTTGAGGCTTAGACAAGTTTCTTGATGTGACACGATTCTGTTTCCTTAATTATTTTATTGTTGATGTTCTATGACATAAAATGACTCACATTATGCAAAAATGGGTCTTATGCCATATGTGGCAAGTGTAGCTCCAGACCAGACCTACCCTGTCTGCTAAAGAGACCATGAAACGTTTCATGATTTTACTCCTGACCAGACTATTTGATTCTGCAAATGGCATAAGACCCAATTTTGCATGATGTGGCTCACATGTTAAATTGAGACCTATCATCATCAACATTTAATATCCATTGCCAAAGAAGTTGTTTGGGTGAGTGGGACAACATTACAGTGATGGTGTTTGATTAGATTGGCTCTTGTATGTGGTCTTGTATGGGGTCTATTCCACAGTACATGGATCTAATATGACACCTTATGGGAAAACTGGGCTTTTTGTATGTGTGAAAAGTTTTTTTCCCAGATTATCCTGTTCAGTCAGCACACTTTAAAAAAAAGTTAAAATGACTATATTCAACCAGCATAAAACCAGAACAGCCTGCAAGGAACTCACAGTCTTTTCAGGTTGTGTGCTGTTTGTTGCCCATTTGTATCTTAGGGTTGGAAATGAAATTGAAAGCTGAAAGTGAAAGTTGTAAGAACAGTCTTAAATTAAATAGGATTTTCTAAGGGACCACTAACACGTCAAAAGTGCGTATCTGAGTGGTCAAGGGTTAAGTTATGCTCTGAGAAAACTGGGACAATCAGTTACTGGATTCTGGTTTAGAAGAAACTACCTTTAAATGAAAAATTCAATAAAAGCAGAAAGTGTTATCCCTGATTAGCCTGTGCCGACTGCACCAGCTAATATTGAATGACAAAAATTATGCACAAACCCAGTTAAATTATGTTAGTTTATCAAGACCACATGGAGCCAGTCTAGTGTTCAGACTTGTGATGGTGTTTGCAGTGATGGTACTAATATTTTGTCTTGTTTGTTTTCTTCCTTCACAACACCATCTGCACTAACATTAGAGGGACAGAGAGCTACGAATCTTGGTAAGAAATCAAATACATTGTTAAGTAGGCTGTTTGATTTATATAAAACTTGTTTTAGGAAGCAAAATTGAGGTTTAACATATTTGTTTGCATGATGATTGTGTCTGTCTTGTATGAATTGCCATTATCTTTGTTTGGCTATGTGGTTTTTTAGGTGACTTTTGTTAATTTTATTTATGCATTTACAGGACAATTCAGCTCATATAATGCAATATGCACCATACTTTCAACAAAAAGCATTGATTAACTTTGAAAAGTTGACCAATCAGTGTGTGATTAAAGAAAGTTTTATAGTTAATAATAGTAAAACTTTCAAGTTTTACACTCTTGTAATTTTTTTGTCTCATTTTCACTGAAATCAATGCCATCTTATAAAATAGAATTTGTACCTTTTAGATTTTTTGTTATTGCCAAGTATTTTTGGTTAATGTTTTAGTTCATTTTACGTTATGCTTGTCATGATAATTTTATATACTGGAAGTAATCTACCACGGGTGCATTAAATATGAATTTTAGAAAGATGTGTTTTCATTTATAGATTTTTTTTTTCCAGAAATGTTTTTGTTTGTATTTTTATTTTCTGTCGTTTATTTTTCTTGTAACTTGGTACAGAATTGAGATTTTTTCAAAATGAAAAAAAAAGTACATAACCAATATAAAGCGTGTATTGTATATGTTAAAAAAAGTACATAACCAACATAAAGTGTGTATTGTGTATGTTAAAAAAATTACATAACCAACATTAAGCGTGTATTGTACATGTATATCAGTATATGTTAAAAAAAGTACATAACCAATTTAAGTGTGTATTGTATATGATAACGTTCTTTGTGATTATATTTCAGATCTTTCAATTTAAATATTGCAATATTCTGGGTTAACTGGGCTAAATGCATGTGCGTAAAGCGTTGTCCCAGATTAGCCTGTGCGGACTGCATGGACAACACTTTCCGCTTTTATGGAATTTTTGTTCAAAGAAAGTCTCTTCTTAACAAAAATCAAGTCTAGACGGAAAGTGTGGTCCCTGATAAGCCTGTGCAGGCTGCACAGGCCAATCTGGGATGACACTTTACGCACATGCATTAAACCCAGTTTCCCCACTTTAGATAAATGAGTTGATCATCAACACAACGGAGACCGAGCGTCAGAAGTACTTCCTGGAGCGTCTGCTACTTAACAACAAGCCGCTGCTGTTTGTGGGCCCGACGGGAACCGGAAAGAGCGCCATCACAAACAACTTCCTGTCACAGCTTCCGAAGGACAAGTTCATAATAAACAATGTGAACTTCTCCGCGCAGACGTCTGCCAACCAGACCCAAGATATTATTTTCTCCAAACTAGACAGGTTTGCTGCGGGGCATAGAATATTAACCCATTTATGCCGAGTGGACTCTCCCATCCTTCTAAATTGGATCAATTTATTTTCAAAATTAGGGATGTGTAGTATATTTATTTCTATATTTAGAATATTTCTTACAGAAATTCCTTTAAGCAAACAGCGCAGACCCTGATGAGACGTGGCATCATGCGGCGTCTCATCTGGGTCTACGCTGTTTGCCAAGGCCTTTTTTCTAGACGCTAGGCATAAATGGGTTAATTTATTTGGCCAATTGTTGTTTTTAATGTTTTCATGGCGATATTAATAATTCTTAAGTTTGTATGATAAGAGTATTCTTGTTTTAATTTTGAATATTAAATCAATTAATATAATTCACCAACTTATGACTGAATTGGATATTGGATATTGACCAGTATATTTCCTTCCAAGCCAATCATATTTTGATGTAGCTTGCCATTATTAACCTGGCACTGATCTTCATGCATAAATAGATTTGCTTCTGTACTCAAAATAATTTAAATTGATTGAACTGTTCTTCACTTAGTATACTGGTATGGTCTCATTAAACTCGTGCAAAACATGCCCAAACAAACCCAAATGCAAATACAGGAAACACAATCATTGTATAATTTCTGCTTATTGTGTTCAATAGTCCCAGGCCAATATTTTCGAGCTATATTGGGGAATACATTATGCTGTATGTCATTTTCTGTACAAAATGGACTCCGGTGGCTTTCTTTATGAACCTAAGCAGTTAAAACCAATCAGACTAAAATGATAAGCTAAGCTAGACTAGTCAGGCAGTCAGACTTTGATGAGAACAAATTTCAGTGTCCGACAAATATTTTGAGCACAGTCCCCTAAGAAATTCAAAAATGTTTACAGCAAACGTGCATGTCTGCATGATTGACCTAGTAATGTTGGCCACATTAAAACAGGTGAAAAGACAATTAGTCTGACAGAACCTTTGGAGGTTTGGCAGTGTCCTTTTACTTATAGTGTACCACAGCTTACCATAATTAACCACTCACCAAATAAATGATTGCTCTGCCCACCTAGTCACATGACATAGAGATTAATACACCCCTATAAACGGTAGCAGAGGACATGCTTTTTATTTTATGACCAGATAAACCTTGGTGATTTTGGATATTTTTTACCATATAAGCTGATTAAAATGGTTATCGAAAATCAATATCTGATTAATTGCTTGCGGGCATATCAGTTCCTTTGATTGACAGCTGGCTAGTGGTCAGTTACCTATTCTCACATGAAATATATCCCCGCTACCCAGGAGGAAGAAGGGTGTGTATGGGCCGACCCCTGGCAAGCAGCTGGTCGTGTTTGTGGATGATCTGAACATGCCCGCCAAGGAGAAGTACGGGGCCCAGCCCCCTNCAACCAACAGGAAGGACACCAGTATATTAAACCTTGTGGACATCAGCATGTTGTGTGCAATGGGGCCTCCGGGCGGGGGTAGGAACAACGTCACGCCACGATTCCTCCGCCATTTCAACGTCATCGGGATGCTTTCCTTCGACGAGGAGACAATGAAGAACATATTTGCACCAATCGTCGACTGGCACTTCAGAACGTTTGAAAACAACCATCGAAAATGGTCAAGGGTAAATATATAAATAACTACTATCAATCAAACGGAATAGTTTGTTATTCATGGATATCAGTATTCCGTTATAAGTAGATACCAAAACTACAGAAAAGTTTATTGAAAGGGAAGTTGAGATCATTATCACCATGGCCAAAGTGGTTTTCATTAATTGATTAATATAACTGCGTTAACTCACTGAATACTTGTCAAAATTGAAAATGTTCAACACAAAAATTTATTATGAAAAGATACTATATACTTAATAATCGGCTTTTCTCCCTCAATGCCTCAAATAAAAAGCCGACTGAAAGATACCAAGGTCTTAAATACAATTTACAAATGATGCAATTAATGAAATTACTCATGGTATACAGATATATAAGATGATGCTGAACGTTTTTGGTTATATTAAAATCATTTGGTTATTAATGTTCCACGCTCTGGGAAAAGGAGGCTTATTGCATGTGCGTAAAGTGTCTTACCAGATAAGCCTGTGCAGTCCACACAGGCTTATCAGGGATGACTCTTTCTGTTTTTATTGAATTTTTCGTTTAAAGGAAGTCTCTTCTGAGTCCAAATCCAATCCCCGACAACGCAAGCACATGCGTTAAGCAATGTTTTTCTAGTGTAAGGCCAAAATGCACTTTAAGATGGATTCCAGAGCAGTCATAGAAAGATTTCACCAGTACAAAACAAGAGTCATCACCTTTTTACTTTCAGATAATTGTGACTGCTACCCTTGAGATTTACCAGAAGGCCATCAAGAACTTCCTGCCAACCCCTTCCCGCTCTCACTATGTCTTCAACCTGCGAGACTTTGCCAGGGTCGTACAGGTACGTTAACCCTTGCCTGGGTCCATATTCACGAACTGATTCTTAGACTTAAGTCTAAAAATAAAGAATATTCTTAAATCTGTTACCCGGTATGTGCTAAAACTGTTTGAAAGTCACGTCTAGCATGGCAGTTAACACCAATAGTTATTAAATTATTTGTGAAGAACAATATGTTAATTATATAAGCACCCTTTTGAGCTTGTATATATGCCAACTCTGAGGTATTTTTCTTTAACCCTTTGAGCGCTGGAACCGGATTTTGAAGGCCTGTGCAAACAGTTTGGATCCAGATGAGACGCCACAAAACGTGGCTTCTCATCAGGATCCAAACTGTTTGCTATTCTGATAGTATTTTTGGAAAAAAATCGAAGAAAATGCTAATTTTAGAAATTTAGCAGACAACATTTTAGCAGACGACAAATTTCCCAGCATGCAAAGGGTTAATCTAAGACTATTCTTTAATCTTTAGTCTAAGAATCAGTTGGTGAATACGGCCCTGCTCAGAAGCAAATTGAAAATGGCTATATGCAAACAGCATAAAACCAGAACAGTCTTATAGTAACTCGCAGTCTGTCCAGGTTTTATGCTGTTTGCTGCTTATTAATACCTTATGGTTCAAAATGAAGCCTTTAAAACTTGAATCTAGTAAGAAAGTCGTAAATTTAATTTGATTTTTTTTAACTGACTACAAATGCGTTAAAGTGCGTATCTAAGTGGTGAAGGGTTACATGTTCAGTATACTCATGGGAAAGATTTGGAGTTCTTGTATTAATATATCCCCAGCAGGGACAGGGAACATCGGAGTAACAATGACGTGTGGTGGGTTTGTTCGTTGATTTTTTTAAAACAATTTTTCTCCACAGATTGTACGTGATTTAATTTAAACTGCAATTTGTCATCAGTGTAGATGTGTATGAAATGTGTAATCCCCATTGATGCACGCATTCCTGTTATTTGCTATTGAACATACCTGAAAAAGCTCTGAGGGAAGTTTTTTTTTTACAAAGCTCTCATGGTTCATATGAGCTATGCAAGACTATTGAATTAAGGAACAATGGTTTAAATATTGAACAAAAACTGGGAAAATGGGGCTTAATGCATGTGTGTACAGTGTTGTCCCAGATGACACTTTCCTCTTCATGGAATTTTTCGTTTTAAGGAAGTTTCTTCTAAATGAAAATCCATTCTAGGCGAAAAGTCTCTTCCCTGATTTGCGTGTGCGGACTGCAGAGGCTAATCTTGGACGACACTTTTTGCACATGCATTAAGCCCAGTTTTCTCATAACAAGGCTCAATTGTACACTTGTTTACTTTCCCCAACAGGGCGTGTTGCTACTAAAGGCTGACGTGATAGTAGACGGCATGAGGGCTAAATGCATGCGCAAAAAGTGTTGTCCCAGATTAGCCTGTACAGTTTGCACAGGCTAATCAGGGACAACACTTTCCACTTGTATGAATTTTTTGGTTTAAAGTAAGTCTCTTTTAAACTTAATTCCAGTGTAGGCAGAAAGTGCTGTCACTGATAAGCCTGTGCGGACTGCACAGGTTCATATGGGACAACACTTTACGCACATACATTAAGCCGAGTTTTCTCATAACGAGGCTAAATAGTACGCTTGTTGACTTTCCTCCACAGGGCGTGTTGCTACTGAAGGCTGATGTGATAGCAGACGGCCAGGAGGGCTCACAGAAGATCATTCGTCTCTGGATCCACGAGGTCTACCGCGTCTTCTATGACAGGCTTGTAGACGAGGCAGACAGAGATCTGTTCTTTAACATGGTCAAGGTAGTGATCAATTGATCAGTATAAATTATGCTTTTATTACATATAAGAACCTTGAATTTTTTATGCCCCCTTCTTCGAAGAAGAGGGGGTATATTGTTTTTGGCCTGCCTGTGTGTCATTGTATGTGTCTCTTTGTCACAAAACTTTAACCTTGGTCATAACTTTTGCAATATTGAAGATAGCGACTTGATATTTGGCATGCATGTGTATCTCATGGAGCGGCACATTTTGAGTGGTGAAAGGTCAAGGTCATCCTTCAAGCTCAAAGGTCACATATATGGGTCAATATCGCTCAAAAGGGGGCATGGTGTTTGACAAACACATCACTTGTTTAATCCGCTCTAATCATTGTGGTGTGGTAGGCATATGAGCCTCAGTCTGGATGCACTTGACTAAACAATTATGCGTTAAGTGTTGTCCCAGACTAATCAGATAGGACAGTTAACGCTTGTATGGAATTGTTTTTTTAAAGGAAGTCTTTTCTAAACGAAAATCCAGTCTAGGCCAAAAGTGTCGTCCCTGATTAGGATGTGTGGACTGTACAAGCTAATCTAGGAGGAAACTTTAGGCAAACCCATCAAGTTTTCCCAGAAGGAGGCTCATATAGTGATTGGCCTGTCCTTAACCCTTTGAGTGCTGGAACCAGATTTTGAAGGCCTTTGCAAACAGTTTGGATCCAGATGAGACGCCACAGAACGTGGCGTCTCATCAGGATCCAAACTGTTTGCTATTCTGATAGTGATCTTAGAAAAAAAATCGAAGAAAATGCTAATTTTAGAAATTCAGCAGAAGACATTTTAGCAGACGACAAATTTCACAGCATGCAAAGGGTTAATGTCCATCTATCCATAGACACAAACTGGTCTGAAGAAGTACTCTTACACTACTGGGGGTACAACATTATATTTTGCTTGAACCTTTTCTTATGCTATAAAGTTGTGCTTTTGCAATTTTTATTATCCTATATAGAAGATTGCTGTACCCATTTTTTCGAAATGGAATTTCTATAAAATGATTGTAAAAATTTGCTACATATTAAAACATGCAGTGTCGGGGTGTATTAGTCACTTCGGTGACAAGCTCTAGTTGATTCAGAGTGAAATGATCAGGTTCTCTATAAATGTTATTCTCAACTGATTCACTGCATTGATAGAAATTAATTCTTACTGTTATATCAGTACTTTTCTCTTATGTTAGTTTTCTTTGATTAAGTCATTTGTAAAGTACACTAAGTTCATGTTTGTAATTTTTTTAACTTTAACTTGATTTATATAATGTTTGAAGATTGAACAATTTAAGTATTGCTTTTTTGAACATCTTAAAATAAACTTGAAGCATATAATTTGCAATCTTTGTAAACTATACATGAAAAAAAAGAGTAATTTTGGGCATTATTTTGCAAATTATTTGTTTGCTGCATCAGTTGTGTGTGGAGGGCCAGTTCAAGGAAAAGATGAATGCGCTGTTCTCGCACATAACCGGGGACCCCAAGGCGGAGACGACGGACGACAACATCCGCAGCCTCATGTTCGGAGACTACCTCAGCAAGGGCAAGACTGAGAAGCTCTACGACGAGATTGAGAAACTAGACGAGCTAAGAGAGGTGTGTAAGGAGTCTGTTTGAGCCTTGCTTTGGGAAAACTGGGCTTAATGCATGCGCCTAGAGTGTCGTCCCAGATAAGCCTGTGCAATCCACACAGGCTAATCAGGGACGACACTTCCTGCTTTTATGGTATTTTTTTGTCTACAGGAAGTGTCTTCTTTGCAAAAAAACTAGTTTAGGTGGAAAATGTCGTCCCTGATTAGCATGTGCAGACTTTGCATATGCATTAATCCCTATTTTTTCAAAGCAGGCTCATTTTATTTTATCCCACTTTCCTGTTCCAACATTAACAAAATATTACCTCATCAAATAAACTTAGTGTGTATTTTCAAACTCTTTAACTCTTTCAGTGCTGGAACCGAATTTCAAAGGCCTTTGCAAACATTTTGGATCCAGATGAGACGCCACAGAACGTGGCGCCTCATCAGGATCCAAACTGTTTGCTATTCTAATAGTATTCTTTGGAAAAAAATAGAAGAACATGCTAATTTTAGAAATTCAGCAGACGACATTTTAGCAGACGACAAATTTTCCAGCATGTAAAGGGTTAAAGCCATTTTGTTCTGTTTTTTTACAAATGAGTAAGGGCACTTTGGACATGACAGGATTAATAGAATACTAGGTACCGGTATGTATCAAAAACAAATAAGTTTATTTGCTTGGCACAAAAACATGAACCACTCAACTAGGCCGGCATCTAAGGTTTTTTAGCCTCGCAAAATTTACTTATTTAAAGTAAACACCTACCTAGAATATCATTACCTGTAAGAGTAGTTAAAATATAATATTACTGCAACTTGGCATTGTTGAAATGATACTTGACATAATATAACCAGAATAATGTGGTAATTGGTCTTATGCCATATGCGGCAAGCATTGCTCCAGACCAGCCTGTTCAATTGCGCAGTCTGGTCTAGAGTTACGCTGTCCATGTTAGGTTTCGTGGTGTCATAAGCAGACATAGTAGCTTCAAACCAGACGGCGCGGATGCGCAGGCTGGTTAGGAGCTACCTTGGCCCCATAAGACCCATTTTTGCATGACGTGGCTCATATTTCTGCGGTTTGTATCCAGACTATAGAGCACTGCCTGGATGACTACAACGTGATGAGCAAGGCCCAGATGGACCTTGTCATGTTCAGATTCGCCATCGAACACATCTCCAGGATCAGCCGTGTCCTTAAGCAGCCCAACGGACATTGCCTACTTGTTGGTATGGATAGACTTAAGAATGGGATATTAAAAATACATAAATAAAATATTTTAAGTAAACTGAACTGTAAAATTTTGTACTAAAAGACAATGCCTACTTGTCGGTAAGGATAGACTTCAGCACACGAAATTAAGAATAAATAAATAAAATATTTTAAGTAAATTGAAATGTAAAATTTTATATTAAAAGACAATGCCTCCTAGTCGGTAGCAATTGACTTTAGCACACAAAATTAAGAATAAAAAAAAAATATATTTTGAGTAAAATGAAGTGTTAAATTTTATACTTACAGACATTGCCTCCTAGTTCGTAGCAATAGACTTAGCACACAAAATTAAGAATAAATAAATAAAATATTTGAAGTAAAATGAAGTGTCAAATTTTATACTAAAAGAAAATGCATACAAGTTGGTAACAATAGACTTCAGCACACAAAATTAAGAATATTATTTTCAATAAAATATTTGAGTTACCTTATGAAGTGTATAACTTTATACTTATATTTGCTTTCTTTTATTCAATAAAATATTTGAAAAATAAAACTTCATACTTGTATTTCCTTTCTTGAAGTTGGTGATATTGTTGGTAGGAATATACAATAACGTTTATAAATAAATACAAATAATATTTTATCAATGCATTTGAAAAAAAAAAACATTGTTTGACTTGAACCGGCTTTCTTAAAGTTCTACTCTGTTTGAAGTTAATTTATCATTAAAAAAAGTTGACCTCAAGAACAAAAGGGCATTTTGAATAACCTGGTTTTACTAAACTTTTTATGTTAAGAGTTTCCTTTTAAGCACCACAGTGGTTTCATTGATTTTCATTTTGATTCCCCCCCTCCCCCCCTACGCAGGTATCGGAGGAAGTGGACGTCAGAGCGCCACCCGACTGGCTGCGTTCATGTCCGACTTTGAGCTCTTCTCCATAGAGATCACAAAGAACTACAACATGCCAGAGTGGAGGGACGACCTCCGTAAGATGATGAGGAAGGCGGGAGACGAGGGCATATCGGTCGTCTTCCTGTTCGGGGATCATCAGATTAAGGTAGGCTCAAATGTTGATTATTTGAGCTTCGCTGTGAGAAAACCGTGTTTAATGCATGTGCGTAAAGTGTCGTCCCAGATTAGCCTGCGCAGTCTGCATAGGCTAATCAGGGACAACACTTTGCGCTTTCATAGAATTTATTGTTAAAAGCAAGTCTCTTCGTAACGAAAATCCAGTTAAAGTGGAAAGTGTTGTCCCTGTCTAGCCTGTGGATAATCTTAAATGACACTTTACGCACATGCATTTAGCATGGGTTTCTCAGAGTGAGACTCATTTAAAAAAAAATCAAATTCTGCTTTACAGACACCCTGACCATACTTAACAAAATAAAACCAAGCCCTACAACTATGAATATTCATCATGAGTTCTGTCTAATACATTTTACCAATCGAAATCAAACCTTGAAAGTTACAAGCATGCTCATTGGTGAATATTTTGAGTTGAATCTTAAGTTTCAATCTTAGAGCATAAGTAGTTAGGGTTCCATAACTTAGTGATGTGTAGCTATGTTTATTTTCTCTGAAATCTGTACTTGTTGAATTTTAGTTTTTTTTTGCCTTTCAAAAAGTTATAAAAATCCATCCTGATGATACATAACTTACCTAACTTTGTATCTAAATTCTCGACATCTGTATTTCAGGACGAGACATTCTTGGAAGATGTGAACATGATACTGAACACAGGGGACATCCCAAACCTCTATGACAATGAGGAGAGACTGCAAATCATTGAAAAGGTGAGACATTTGAGTCACGTTCTTGGAAAACTGGGCTTAATGCATGTGCGCAAAGTGTTGACCCAGATTAGCCTGTGCAGTCCGCACAGGCAAATCAGGGACAGCACTTTCTGCTTTTATGGATTTTTTTCTTTTAAGGAAGGCTCTTCTTAACAAAAATCCAGTATAGATGGATAGTATCGTCCCAGAATATCCTGTGCGGACTGCACAGGCTAATCTGGGACGACACTATGCACGTGCATTAAGCCTTATTTTCCCAGAACGCAGCTCATTAACATTCTGTGTACATGCTGAATATGCTTGCTTACAAATAACCCTCAGATGATAGTACCAAGTGGAATTTTTAGAGACACATTTATAATGAAAAAAAACAACAGACTTGAAGTCTATATCCAAATGTATAATTATATAACAATATTGACAATTGTTTGATTATCTTTGTGATATATGTTCTACATTACTTGATGTATTTACAAAGCCACGTTTTCTTTGCATTGTTAAACTTTTCATTTTAAATATTACTCCTTCGATACATGGGCATGTTGAAGAAACGATAAAATTTTACAAATTGCAAAATTGAAATGAAATTGGTATGCCGAGTTTGGTTTTAAATGGAAGATATCAATCTTCCTTGTCGCAGATGCAAACAGTTTGCCAGAACGAGAATTCAGAGATAGAAAGGACCCCCCTGAACATGTACAACAAGTTTGTTGAGAGAGTGCGCCGCAACCTGCACGTTGTTCTCGCGTTTTCACCCATTGGCGACGCCTTCAGGAATAGAATCCGAATGTTCCCTTCACTGATCAACTGCTGTACCATAGACTGGTTCAAGGTTCCAGTGTCGTGTTCTGAGAAAACTGGGCATAATGCTTGTGCATAAATGGTCAACCCAGATTAGCCTGTGCAGTCCGCACAGGCTAATCAGGGACGACAATTTCCGCTTTTATAAAAAAAATTTTTTAAATAAAGTCTCTTCTTAGCAAAAATCCAATTAACACGGAAAGTGTCGTCCCTGATAAGCCTGTGCCGACTGCACAAGCTAATCTGGGAAGACACTTTACACATGCATTATGCCCATTTTTCTCATAATACCACTCATATAGTGTAACATCCTGTAAAAAGCCTTCAGAAAATGTGATTTTTTTTATATTCTACGCAACTTACAGTATTCATGCACTGATTTAAACATGGTATTAATTGACAACTCATCAAAGATTCTATATGAATTGAGTCTTGCTCTGGGAAAACCAGGCTTATTGCATGTGCGTAAAGTGTCATCTCAGATAAGCCTGTGCAGTCTGTACAGGCTAATCAGGTACAAAACTTTCTGCTTTTATGGTATTTTTGTTTAAGGGGGTTTACATCTTACAGAAAATCAAGTTTAGGTGTAAAGTGTTGTCCCTGATTCCTATGCGGACTGCACAGGCTAATCTGGGACAACACTTAAGGCACATGCATTAAGTCCCATTTTCTCAGAACGAGGCTCAATTTTAAGTTGTACATTACAGGCGTGGCCAGAGGATGCGTTGGAGCTGGTTGCCAACAAGTTCCTTGATGACGTAGAGATGACCAACGAGGTACGCAACGAGACTGTCGTCATGTGCAAGCACTTCCACGAGAGCGTCAGAGCACTCTCAGAAAAGTGAGTCACTAAAAATGTCCTATCAGCCATAGTGCTTATTGGGCCAATACTTTTGACTGTTCTCCAAACATTTGTTTTGTTATTGAAGCCCCCACGGAGTGGGAGGCGTTAAGCATTGCACTGTTCAGTGCGTTCATAGGTCAGTATGTCTGTAATTCCTGAAGCATGTGTTTTCCATGAGAGTGTCAGATCACTCTCTGAAAAGAAATTCACTAAAAATGTCCTATCAGCCTAAGGAAAACCATTGTCCCACCTTGGGTCAACAGTTTTGACTATTCTTGTTTTTGTTTTAAATAAAGCTCCCACAGAGTGGGAGGCGTTAAGCAGAGCAGGTCTGTATGTCTGTACTTTCCGAAGCTTGTGTTTTGAACACCTCTTTATCTACTTGGTGGATCGTGCTCACCGCTGATTGACCGTTATGTACGGATAATCATAAAGAAAAGAATTTCGGGCTGCAACGATTTTTGGCAGAATTATGGCCGTCCATGTCTGTTTTTCCACTTCTGGATTATTTGTCCCAAAGCGTTTTGTTTTCAACTTATCTTTAACTGCAGGGAAGATCTTACTCAAACTTTCACAGTTCAATGACCTTAATTTGAAGACGATCCTTTAGAAAGAAATTTTCACTGCAACAAGTTTTGGCAGAATTATGGCCATTATCCTTTTTGCCACTTTAGTCCCAAATTTTGTGCTTTTAAGTTCTCTTTAATTACTGTTGGAACTTTAACAGATGAATGACCTTAATGTGTACATGATTGTTTAAAAGAAGGAATTTTGACTGCAACCAGTTTTGAATTATGTTCCTTCCTCTTCATCCACACATGAGTTTTGGGGGCACCAGTATCTGTGAGACACTTCTTGTTAACTTGACAATGAAAATATTTTATGCTTGTTTTACATATGTTTTAATTTTGAATGCAATATTTTTGAAGGTTTCTTAAGATATTTAATGTGATTACATCAAAATAATAGAGTAATTTCTCAGTTTCAACTCTAGCATTGTGGGTGATCCGTTTTGTTGACATTTTAAAATTGTTTGGCCCTTTCTTTTTGTCTACTGTAGAATACATAGTTGATTTATTTGTGTCCAAACACGTGTTGTTGAGGCATCCGTGTCTGTGACACATTTCTAGTTGTACTTAAGTACGAAAATAAATTATGATTGTTTTGCATCGGTTTCTAATTCTTATTGCAGTACATTTAAACTTTTCTCAGAACTTTAATGTCATGATCAAAACAACCAGTAATTTCAAAGTTTTACTACTGGCATTCTTGATGCTCCTTTTTATGTACTGTTTAAAATTCAGAACAAAAGCTGATATTTTACTATATTTCATTTCATAGCTTTAAATAAAATGTTATTTTACCCAAGCAGCTGTGAAACTTTACCATGTTTTTGTCTTTATTACATTCAGGTACTACAACACGATGAGACGACGTAACTACGTGACTCCGACATCATACCTGGAGCTGATCAAGACGTTTAAGAACCTGCTCAAGAAGAAGAGATTGGAGATATTGACCTTGAAGAACAGATACCAGGTCGGACTGGAGAAACTGGACTTCTCAGAACAACAGGTAATATAGGAGCCACGTTCTGGAAAAACTCTTAATGCATGTGCGTAAAGTATCATCATAGATTAGCCTGTGCAGTCTGCACAGGCTAATCAGGGACGATACTTTCCGCCTTAACTGGATTTTTGTTAAGAATACACTTTGTTTAAACAAAAAAAAAAAAAAAAGCTAAAAGTGTTGTCCCTGATTAGCCAGTGCGGACTGCACAGGCTAATCTGGGGCAACCCATTATGCTAATGCATCAAGCCCTATTTTCTAGAGCGCTGCTCAAATTAATGTTTTCATGTGTAGATCAACATAATGCAGAAGGCATTAATCTGCTGGAAATTTATAACAAAGATAATGTAGTTTCGCATTTAGTTCATGTTTTCATTGGTAGTTCAAAACAATGCAGAAGGAATGTATCTGCTAAAAATGTCTAAAAAAGATACCATATTTTACACCAAATTCACATTTTTCCTCCGTAGATCAACATCATGCAGAAGGAGCTTATAGAGCTGCAGCCTCAGCTGATCCAGACGAGCAAGGAGACTGAGGAGCTGATCCTGGTCATCGAGAAAGAGAGTGTTGACGTGCAGGAGGTCAAGCAGGTCGTGGAGGTCGACGAGGCCGCAGCAACGAAGGCTGCCAATGAGTCACACGCCATCAAGGTAAGTTTCGCCGTTTGAACTTGATTTTTTTTGTGATCTTAGCTTGATATGAGCCGACCTGTGGATAAAGGGGTTTAATGCATGTGCGTTAAGTGTAAACACAGGTTAGCCTGTGCAGTCTGCACAGGCTTATCCGGGATGACACTTATTGGATTTTTGTTTAAAAGAGAACTTCTTTAAACAAAACAATTACATTAAAGCGGAAAGTGTTGTCCCTTATTAGCCTGTGCGGACTACACAGGCTTATCTGGGACGACACTTATAAATTCATATAAATTGCTAATCATTTTGTGGTTTCGTCATTTGCTGTGCTTTTGTACCTGTATATATTTCCAGTTTTAACAACGATAAGTTAGAGTTTAAATCTGATCTACATGGTAAATTGTTTTCAAAAATTAAGGCAATGTTTTCTTTCACCTGAAAGATTACATACAGGGTTAATAGCACTGTCAGAAGCTTTATGTGCCAGTTCATGGAGACAATTGTGTGCAATCCCTTTGAAGCTGAAGAGTCTTAAAATGAAGGTTTAGTCATGTTTTGTCGCGAATACTCTGGTGTGTACAGTTATGCCATGTAAGACGACACTTCTGACTCACTGAATTCTAGTTCTGACCAGTTTATAATGCACTTTCAAGGTCATAGTGGTGTAATAATAATTATGGATGTGGTGTCCCCTAGTAATTGAGAGGTCCCTGGTTTGATATCCACACTGGGTGCATTCTCAAGATTTTCCCCAATTACATCAAGGATTTGTTTTATCCAGGAAATTGACCCAGAAGTTTTTCAATACGCCTAAAATTTTTGATTCCAGCAAGCTTAAACATTCTCCACACAGAAGCAAAGTGAAGTGGCTATATGCAACCAGCATAAAACCAGAACAGCCTGCAAATAACTAGCAGGCTGTCCAGGTTTTATGCTGTTTGCTTCTCATCAGTATCTTAGGGTTGGAAATGAAGACTTTTTTTTAAGGGTCTACAAATGGCTTAAAATGCGTCTCTAAGTGGTACCAAAGGGTTAAATAAATGAGTGTGAACTAAAATGCAAATGTTTTTTTACTTCTCTCTTCCTTAGATTGAATGCAAAGAGAAACTGGACATTGCAATGCCGGCCATGAACGCCGCCATAGCGGCCCTGGACACGCTCAAACAGAATGACATCAGCCTGGTGAAGGCCATGGCCAGCCCCCCAGCCGGTGTGAGGCTCGTAATGGAGGCCGTCTGCATCATGAAGGGCAAGGGGCCGGAGAAAAAACCCGACGCCAATGGCAAGATGGTGGAAGACTATTGGCCAGTCGCCAAAAAGGTGAACTGTTTGATTTTAGTTTTTAAGCGGAGCATTGTGATGTTGGATCAGTATTTTGTTGGCTTCATTTAATTTGAAGATGTGAAAATAAGTGAGTCAATACTGAGCAAGTAAAGTTTGTATGCACAATTAAATTATTTTTTTTCCACCAAATTTTTAACAAGGTTATGGCCCTTGGCAGCATTTTATATGACAGACTATTTTTTATTTTGCATAATTTGTACCAAATCATGACAATGTCAATTATTCCTAGAGATGGCATCTGGAATCATGTTTATGTATTTGAATTATTGAAAATATAAGTGTTATAGTGATCCATTCTCTCATCAAGATATATGTATATGTTATGCATGATGAAGTCTGACTGAGGTTGACACTTCTTTATACCTTTATACATATGACCCATGTCATGCAAAAAAGGGTCTTATTTCTTATATGGCCAGAGTAGCTACAGCCAAGCCTGCACATTAGCACAGTCTGCTTAGGAGCTACTCTGTCTGCTGTGAAGTCACAAAAGGTTTCTGGGTCTCATCAGCATGAAGGGTAGCTCCTAACCAGTCTGTGCCAATGCGCAGGCTGGTCTGGGGCTACACAAACTGCATATGGCATAAGACCCATTTTGCACGACGCGGCTTTTAATTATCTTCAGATGCTTGGAGACCTCAAATTCCTAGAAAGTCTGAAAGAATACGACAAAGACAACATCCCAGCCCATATCATGAAGAAGATTCGCGCTAACTACATCAACAACGTCGACTTCGACCCGGCCTTGATCAAGAACGCCTCGTCTGCTTGCGAGGGCCTGTGCAAGTGGGTGCGCGCCATCGACGTTTACGATGGCGTCGCCAAGGTTGTGGCGCCGAAGAAGGAGAGTTTGGCAAAGGCAGAGGCGGAGTTAGCGGAGCAAATGGCCAAGTTGAACGAAAAGAGGGCGGAGCTTAAGGCGGTCACAGACAAACTGGAGAACCTGCAGAACAATCTGCAGCGTAAACAGGCGGAGAAACAGGTATGGGACCAGCATGCATATCAAGTCAATATTTAAGTCAGTTTTTATGCCCCCTTTAAAAAAAAAAGGGGGGGCATTGTGTTTCTGACAAACACATCTCTTGTTTTACGGTTAAACTGGATAACCGACAGAACTGCTTGCAGCGTAAACAGCAGGCAAAACAGGTATGGACCAGCATAAATATAAAGTCAATATTCAAATTAACCTTGTTTTAGGGAAATCTGGGCTTATTGCATGTACGTAAATGGTCGTCCCAGATAAGCCTGTGCAGTCCACACAGGCTAATCTGGGACAACACTTTCCGTCTAAACTGGATTTTTGTTTAGAAAAGACTGTCTTTAAATGAAAAATTCCATAAAAGCGGAAAGCTTCGTCCCTGATTAGCCTGTGCGAACTGCACAGGCTAATCTGGGATGACATTATACACACAAGCATTAAGACCAGTTTTTCCAGAACAAGGCTCAAAGAATTAAACTAATGCTTCAGATGAATATTTCTACAGGTAGTTAATGTGAATATTTGTTTTTAATTTAATGTAGATGCCTTTATTTTCGTTGACATGAAATCTCATGTATGAATAAAATCTGGCATTTTCGTTGGATCTTTAGGATGTCTGATTTAAGACTGTACTTTCATTTCGTGGTAGAGAGGACCAAAAACAATTAGTGTTCCAATACTAATTTGGTTTCACAGTAGAGAGTTCATTACTGTGCTTTCAGTTTAGATTTGTTTGGGTTACTTTAGAAGTACTGAAGTAGGAGTAAATTAAAATATAAAATTGTAACAATCCTTGTTGATGAAGGTGAACAAGTCTATTCAGGACTATCGAAAATAGCAAACATACAAAAATGTCATTAGTTTTTAAGAATAGAGCAATTAAAAAGGGTTATAATACGATTAACAATGTTTAAATTTACACAAGAAAAAAAGAAAATGCATTGTTTACCAAAATGTGTTATGTTTGATGTCATGTTCTACCTTCACGTAACACTGTGTATCCATGGAAACATTCAGATGCTGGAGGACAACATAGCCCTGACGAAAGTGANTAGAATTGTTTTACGAACGAAGTTTGTTTTAGTTTCTTAGAAGGTTTTTTCACGTAAAACGGTCTTAGAAAAATGCACTAAAAACGGTGTCAGCAATATTCTTAGAAGAAAATGTTAGAAAAACGTTTCTAAATAAAAAATTGTAAGAATTACCATATACTATATTAAATAGATATTTCATCTGATTTTTGATCAGGTAAGGCTTCATTATGGTCAACCGTTCCATGTCGGTTTTCGAAATCTCACTCTAACTTAAGCATAGGTGCGTTGCACCTATGCTAAAAACTAAAACTATACACATGTATGTCAGCTTAAACTACAAACAAACTAAACCATACAAAAGCATGTCAGCTAAAGCTGTACACAATCGTGTCAGATAAAACACTTCACAATACTTGAAGCTTAAACAATATACATTCATGAAAACTTAACATTGCATAATAATTTTAGCATAAACACAACACAAATACTTCAGTTTTACAATTTAAAAGAATGGCAGCTTCTCGTTAAATAGTATACAAATATGTACAAATATGTAAGGTTTATATGTAAGGTTTATATATGTTAAATAATATACAAATATGTCAGGTTTGAAAATACAAAATTATGTCAGCTAAATCAATACACAATGGTGTAATCTTTAAAGTTTTACAGTACATAACCATATCAGCTTAAACAACATACAAACATGTCAGCTCAAACAATACATATTAACCATGTCAGGTTAAACAATATCTATCCATTTCAACTTAAACACTACATAACAATAAACAAATACAATTGCATATTAGTTTACATTATACATAATCATGTCAGCTTAAATAATACATAATCATGTCAGCTAAAATAATACATAATCATGTCAGCTTAAATAATACATAATCATACAAGCTTAAATAATACATAATCATGTCAGCTAAAACAATACATAATCATGTAAGCTTAAATAATACATAATCATGTAAGCTTAAATAATACATAATCATGTCAGCTTAAACAATACATAATCATGTAAGCTTAAACAATACATAATCATGTAAGCTTAAACAATACATAATCATGTCAGTAAAAACGATACATGTTAGCTTAACCAATATATGACCATGTCAAATTTTAAATACATAACGTCAACTAAAACAATACATAACGACGTCAGCTTGAACAATATACTAAACATGTCAGCTAAATACAGATATATTGTTTATACAATATATTCAAAGCTTATATATAAATAAAATATTTGCAATAAGAAATCCAATGTCATGTAACAATTTGTTTCATTGGTCCATATTTTTTGTAACAAGAAGGTTTTAGATTGAGAACTTGCGAAGTTGTATTGATATATAAGCCATGCAAACTTTATATGTTATATTAAATATTAAAATTATTTATTGTAGTTGTTAAATATGCGAAAGTCTCCCAACGTATTTAACTCTAGACTCAGATTAAAAATAACAATAGTAA